>JASVEL010012620.1:0-43123 GCA_032618575.1 Nicotiana noctiflora
TACTCGCGACGATCAGGTACCCGCACCCCCTGTTGCCGCCGTCAAAGGCCGGGGCCGAGGTAGAGGACGAGGACGCGCCCGAGGTGCAGCCACAACACCCGCGCGTGCTGCCACTGAGGTGCCACAGGTAGACCAGGTTGGAGCGCAGGCACCTGGTACACCGACTACAGCTGCCACTACTCCAGCACTCGAGGAGACCCTGGCCCAGTTCATGAGTATGTATACTACTTTAGCTCAGGCAGGACTGCTTCCTCTCGCTGCAGCTACATCCCAGGCCAGGGGAGGGGCCCAGACTCCCGCAGGCATTACACCTGAGCAGCGTGTGCCAGTGGGACAGGTTCCAGAGATTATGGTTATGCCTCCTGCCGCCCCAGCACAGCCCAGAGGTGAGTCAGCTGCCTCTGAGGACGAGCAGCATAGATTGGAGAGGTTCAAGAAATATGACCCTCCAGTGTTCAGTGGTTTGGCTTCAGATGATGCATTGGGTTTTCTGGAGGAGTGTCATCGTATTCTTCGTACCATGGGGATTATAGAGGCCAGCGGGGTTTCCTTCACTGCTTTTCAGTTTCGTGGGGCCGCTTATGATTGGTAGCGCACGTATGAGTTGGATAGTCCGTAAGAGTCTGCTTCATTGACCTAGACGCAGTTTTCAGATCTGTTTTTGAGGGAGTTTATTCCCCAGAGCCTTAGGGATTCTTGGCGCTCGGAGTTTGAGCGATTGCGACAGGGCTCCATGTCAGTATCGGAGTATGCTATCAGTTTCACCCGTCTAGCCAGGCATGCACCGGCTTTGGTAGCCACGGTCCGGGAGAGAGTGCGGAGATTTATTGAGGGCCTGGTTCCGCCTATCCAATCCAGCATGGCCAGAGAGCTGGAGACAGATATATCTTATCAGCAGGCAGTTAGCATTGCCAGGAGGATAGAGAGTATGCTTCCTAGAGAGCAGGGAGAGAGAGAGGCCAAGAGGTCTCGTGAGGCGGGCCATTTCTCTGGTACCCGCACTTCAGCAGCCCGTCGTTTTGGCAGGAGTTATTTCGGTCGACCCATTCACTCAGCTTTACCAGCAACCGGTAGCACTCCAGCTCTTTCAGCACCTCAGGAGCCTTATTATGCTCCCCCAGTTTCCAGTGCACCTCCTGCGCGGGGTCCTTCCAGGGGTCAGACTAGTGGGGGTGAGGCCGGTCAGTCACAGCCACCGCGTCCTCCCAGAGCTTGTTTTGAGTGCGGGGATACTCGCCATCTGGTTAGGGAGTGCCCTAAGCACAGGAGAGGAGCCCCTCATTAGTCATCACAGCATCAGCGTGGTTCTCAGGGCCAGCAGGCTATCATTCCAGCTCCAGCTGCCACTCCACCTGCCCAGCTAGCCAGCGGCGGGGGTCAGGGTTCCAGAGGCCGCCCTCGAGAAGGGGGACAGGCCGGATTCTATGCTATTCCTAATCGCGCTGCGGCTGTTGCATCTGATTCTGTTATCACATGTATTATTCCGGTTAGTCACAGGGAGGCATCGGTTCTATTCGACCCCGGTTCCACTTTTTCATATGTGTCTTCTTACTTTGCTTCTCATCCGGGTGTGCCTCGGGATTCTTTGAGTGCCCCCATTTATGTTTCCACTCCGGTGGGTGATTCTTTGGTAGTGGACCGCGTATATCGGTCGTGTTTGGTTACCATTTGTGATTTTGAGACCAGGAGCGGATCTATTGTTGCTCGGGATGGTCGATTTTGATATTATTCTGGGCATGGACTGGTTGTCGCCTATTATGCTATTCTTGATTGTCACGCCAAGACCGTGACACTGGCTATGCCAGGAATTCCACGTATTGAGTGGAGTGGTACCCTAGATCACACCCCTAGCCGTGTTATTTCCTTTCTCAGAGCTCAGCGTATGGTTGAGAAGGGGTGTGCAGCTTATCTAGCCTATGTGCGGGATGTCAGTATTGACACTCCCGCTATTGATTCTGTTCCTGTGGTACGTGACTTTGCTGATGTATTTCCAGCTGATCTCCCGGGCATGCCGCCCGACAGAGATATTGACTTTGCTATTGATTTGTAGCCGGGCACTCAGCCCATTTCTATTCTACCGTACCGTATGGCTCCTCCTGAGTTGAAGGAGTTGAAGGATCAGCTACACTATTATTTAAACTGTTTGTCATTGTTATCATCATTATATTATTGTTCTCTCAGTAGGGCCCTGACCTTCCTCGTCACTACTCCATCGAGGTTAGGCTTGGCACTTACCGAGTACCGCCGTGGTGTACTCATGCTACTCTTCTGCACACTTTTGTTGTGCAGATCCAGGTACATCAGGACAGGCTCGTACTAGGTGATTCCGCAGCTTTTTGGGAGACCTCGAGGTATGATCTGCTACGTCCGCGGATTCGGAGGCTTTCCTTCTATTCTAATAGTATTAGTTGACATTTTCCTTCATTTCGTTGTTAGATACTCTTTACACATAGAGCCACAGTTGTATATTCTCTTTTAGTCTGTGTTACCCGTGGGATTCCTGAATAATACCTACAATGATGTTCTATTTTTTCTTTATCATACCTTGTATTTTGATACTCCTCTGTAGCTTTTGTCATTTGCATCTGATTCTACTAGATATGAATTTTTTTTATTTTCATCTGGGAAGTATAGTTTTGGTAGATTTTTACATATTTGTTTAACTTTTCTTACTTGTTTTTATCTTCTTCACTAAAGTGATACTCTATATCCTTTTTTAGATTTTTCTGCAATGGTTTTAAAGTCTCTACTAATTTTGGTATATATTCTTTTACTTGGTTTACTAATCCTAAAAATAATTGTATTTTTTGTATCTAATTGTTCATTTGAATTTATTATTTTTTGTACTATATGAGTTTACATTTTAATTCCACTTTTATCTATTTCTACTCCTAGAAATTCTATTTGATTTTTCATTATTTCTACCTTTTTTCTACTTAAGCTTATTCCCGATATTTCTATAATATGTATAAATTTTTCTAATAATATTATATGTTCATCTTGTGTTTTTGCATATAATAATATATCATCAATGTATATTATGCAATTTTCTAGTTGTTTGAAATAGTTATCCATAAAATGTTGATACCTGCCTGGTGCATTTTTATATCCGAAAGGTAACACGTTCCATTCATAAAATCCTTGGGGTACAATAAATGCTGTTAATTTTTTGGATTCTTCTTCTAACTTTAAGTGGTAAAATACCCTGATTTACAATCAAATTTACTAAAATAGTTATATCCTTGGATTTGTCTTATTTTTAGTATTTTGTTTGGTATTGGGTAATTTTATATGTCTTAGTTTTTGCATTTAGATTTCTATAATCAATAACCATTCTACTTTTTCCTCTTTTTTGTTCACTATGTTTATTTACTATAAATGCTGGACTTGTATGTTTACTATTACTTTCTTGTATATAACCTTGTTCTAGTAATTCGTCAATGTGTATTTTAAATTCATTTAGGTCTTTGAAATTGTATTTTAAGGGTTTTTGTGTTATTATACTATTTTCATCAATTAGCTCTATTTTTACCTTTGTTTTATGTTTTTTCCATCCTTGTAAGGGGTTTTCACTATACAATGGTTCTAGTTTTTCTTGAATTATTTTGACTGTATTTATTGAAAAAATAATTAATGCTATTTTATTAGTATCTTCTTTTTCATTTTCTAATTTTTGTGTTATTTTCTCACTTCCTTTTATCCAATCAGTTGTTTTTCTTTTCTTTTTTAGAACTCTTTTTGCTCTAATTTTTTGTTTACATGGTGTTGTAAACCACTAATGTGTTTTAGTTATTACATGTGGGTATAGTTTATCTAAGAACGGTATTTCTAGTAAAATATCTCTTGTGGGTAATTCAAAATTGTATATTTCTTCTATAGTAAGCATTTTATCCCATATTTGTATTTTTATATTTTTTGATTTGTGGGTAATTATACTTCCTTCGTTGATAAATCCTGGTACTGGTAAGGGTGTTCTAAGTGTTTCCCATTTCTCTTCTGGTAGGCAATTATATCTACATAAATTTACTTCTGATCCCGTGTATATCATAGGTGTGTAGTATCTATTGTAGTATCCTTCCACTATTATTTTTACTAGTATATATATTTTCATATTTATAATATAGTTCTTTTTATTGTTACTTTCTTATTTTCATAAAGTATGATTAGTTGTTCATTATCTAAGTTGTATGGTTTAACTTTTTCTAGCCATTTTATTCCAAATATAATATTTTTATCTCCTTGGTATATTTTAAATCTTATTATCATAATTATTCCTCTTATAATTATTTCTTTTTCCGCTATTTCTTCACTAGTTATCATTCCTTTAGGTAATTTGGGGTATAATTTTTCACTAGTTAGTATCTCATCTTCTGTGATTATGTGACGACCCGGCCCGTCGTCACGGGAATTTCCACCCCGTTATGTTGTAAATTCATGTTTTATGCATTTATATTAGTGCTAGAGTCTATCGGGTGATTTAGGAGTGATTTGGATTGAAAATGAGACATATAGCCTTTTTGAAGGAAACTTGAATAAGGAAAGTCAACCCGGAGTCGACTATTTGGTTACAGGGCTCGGAATCGGATTCCGATGATTCGGTTAGTTCCGGGAGGTGATTTGTGACTTAGAGGAGCGATCGGAATTGAATTTGGAGGCCCGGTGTAGAAATAGGCTTGAATTGGCTAAAATTTTGGCGAAATCCGAACGGTAGGTGAGATTTTGATCCGGGGGTCAGAATGGAATTCCGACAGTTGCAGTAGCTCCGTTAGGTGATTTTGGATGTGCCTGCAAAATTTCAGGTCATTCGGGCGTCGTTTAGTCGGGTTTTTGATTGATTGTGTAATTCGGAATGTTTTAAGGAATTTAGGCTTGAATTCGATGCGAATTATGGGTTTTGATGTTGTTAGACGTGTTTTGAGGATTGGAGCAAGTTCGAATAAGGTATTAAGATGTGTTGGTGTGTTTGGATGAGGTCCCGGGGCCTCGGGGTGTTTTCGGATGGCTAAACGGGAGAAAATGTGGAAAATTGCAGACTTGTGTTCTGGTTCTGTTGTTTTCGCTCCTGCGGAAATGGGGGCGCAGGAGCGAGTCCGCAGAAGCGGACGAGAAGGCGCAGAAGCGGAGGAGACCGTTGAAGCGGATCTTGGCTCGCAGGGGCGGCTTCGCTGGTGCGAGAGGGATATCGCAGAAGCGGTCTGGAGGCGTGATGGAGAAGACCGCAGAAGCGGATGGTGGATCGCATAAGCGAGTCCGCAGGAGCGGACTCGTGATCGCAGAGGCGGAAAGGACCGCAGGGGCGGAAGAATTTCCGCAGAAGCGGACCCGCAGGAGCGGTCCGTGTATCGCAGGAGCGGAAATGGCCAAATAGGCCTGGGTTCGCAGAAGCGACCAATTGGTCGCAGAAGCGGTTCCGCAGGGGCGAAAAATGGCCCGTAGAAGCGAAAATCGCAGTGAGTTAAGTGTATCAGAAGTTAGAAAATTTCAGAAACATTTCACACATTTGGGTCTCGGCTTTAGAGGCGATTTGGGCGATTTTGAAGAGAAGCTCAAGGGAAATCATCAGGTAATCAACTATGGACTTAAACTATGATTAGTGTTGATAATATTATGCAATTATATCATGAAAATGGAGGAATTTGGGGTGATTCATGGAAGATTTAACCCTAGGCTTGAACTTTAGAAAATCAAGGTTTTGAATGGGCAAATGGAGTCCGAATTTGGTAAAATTGATATGCTTAGACTCGTATCGAGATGAGGGTTCCGAATATTTGACTTTTGTAATTTTTCGACAAGCGTACCGAAAGTCGGGTTTTGACAACTTTGGGAATTGTGATGTAAATTGAGTTGTTTTGATTGGGTGTCGTCCCACTGGCCTAATTTGTTGTATTTCTACTGTATTTGATCAGATTCTACGCGTGCGGAGCTTGATTCTCGTGGCAAGGGCATTGCGGAGTAGTCGTCGCGCCGTATTGAGGTGAGTAATAGATGTGGGTGATGACCGGCGGGTTCGAAACCCCGGTATACCACTTTGTGACGCTGTATAGCGGCGAGACACACACACTCTTGAGAGTGCGGGGTCGATCATGATTGGGGACTATGGCTTAGTCCGACTTGTTGATACTGTATTATGATATTAGGCTATTCTTGAGCCGTCGAACCTCCTTCTCGGATGGTTGCATACTATATATTGTGATATTGGCCACTCTTGAGCCGAGGAACCCCCTTCTTGGGCGGTTGAGTATACTTGTGGGCCGTGAGCCGGTTATTGGATCCCGCGAGGATCGTTATCATTGTCTTATCATATTGACATGTTAGTTACTACCAGTCCGTAGCTATTTCTGTTATCATGCTATTTCCAATCTCTGGAACTTGGTATTACTGTTTTCCAACTGAAAAATGATAAAAAGGTTTTCAAAACTACTTTTGAGCCTCCGAGGCTGTATTTGCATATTAGCTGACTGGTAGTGGATCGGGCTGCGCGCCGCAGCAGTATATATGTTGGATCGGACTGCACGCCGCAGTGATATTGTGCTTGGGCTGTAGGAGCCCCTCCGGAGTCCGAACCCCCACAGTGAGCACGGGTACCCAAATTGGATCGGGCTACGCGCCGTAGCGGTCATATCATGCATTGCATTGCATTTAGCTACATCCGCTAGCTGTTATACTGTTTTGCTGGTACTTGTTGGTACAGGTACAGTCGATATTGATTCTGTGACAGGGTATTTGATTACAGCTTTACATAGTGCTTTATTGCGGATTTCTTATCTGCGCTGTCTTACCCTTGTTTATTACCACTGAGTCCGGCAGTACTCATTTTACTCCCTGCACCTTGTGTGCAGATCCAGGTACCTCTCAGCAGTGATCCAGTAGCTGTGCGAGGCGACATCTGTGGGATATACGAGGTAGCTGCAGAGTCCGCAGGACCCGATATTCCTTCTTACTGTCTCTTGATTTTGTATTGACTTTTCTTTCCGCACTTCGTATCTTGTAAACCTTTATACACTCATGTTCAGTAGAGGCTCATGACTCTTGACCCTTCGGTCTATGGGAGTTGATGTATTATGGGACTTGGTTCCCCGTTTTAGTTATATGTATCGCTGTTATTTCGTGAATTAATATGCTTAAATGGGCTAAAGTGGGCTTCTAGCTCCGTGGTTGATATTGATTGGTCAGGCTGGCTTAGCAATGTGCTGGGCGCCATCACGACCGGATTTGGGGTCGTGACAGATTAATTCTCTTGTTATATAGTTTTCTTCTTGTCCTGTATTTAATAGTATTAAGTATTTTCTTCCATTCATTACTCATGTTATGTAATAATGATGATGTTTTATTTCTCCTGGTAATAGCTCTATAAGTTTAGGTATTTTATATCTTACCTTATCTGATGTGCTTGTTTTATTTGATGATGTTTGTCCTACTTCAAAACTCAGTCTTTTTGATATGCTTAGTCTTTCTTTTACTATGTCTAAATCTTCTTCTATGTCTAATTCATTATAACTATATTCATTGTTATCTATAACTGTAACTATTCTTTCAAAAGGATTTTCTATCTTTATTTTGTTTATTTTATTTCTTGCCATTATCTTATGTTTAGTTGTTAATATATATAGATTTTTACATCTTGCTGTAAATATCTTACTACCTGGGGTTAATTCTATGACATTTTCCAGTATAATACGAGTGATTTATCTATATTTTTATCATGTATCGCTACTGAATAGTTAGCACTAATTATGAACTTAAATTTTTGGTATATCAAATTTCCTCGTACTGCACTTATTATGCTTTTTTCTATAGGTTGTATAATTCTATCATCTGCTAGATAAATTTTTATTGGTGTATCTATCCCTTCTCTAAAACATGCCTTTATTAATATTTCTGTTCCTCCTAGATGTACGTATTTAATTGGGTTTTTTGCCTTTATATCTTGTATTTCTTTATTTATTATACGTTTATTTATTATTGGTATTTTAGCTTTTCCTTTGGTGTATTTACAATCTATTATGTGTTCTCTTTGGCTAATTACATAGTATTCTTCTTTACTTCTTTTGAACCAATTTTTCATTTTTGGTATATCTAATATTTTTTCTTCACTTAAGTCTAATTCCTTTCCTTTTATTTGTTCAAATATATTTTCATCAAATATTACTTTTTGTTCCGTAAATTCTTCATCTTGGTATTCTTCTTGGGTTATTATATTTATTTCTTTTTCAGTCATCTGTTAATTCATTGTCTTCATTATCTGATTCTATTATTGTAACGACCCGGCCCGTCGTTACGGGAATTTACCACCCCGTCATGTTGCAATTACATGTTTTATCATTTTATATCAATGTTAGAGCCTATCGGGTGAGTTAGGAGTGAATTGAATTGGAAGTGAAGCAAATAGCATGTTTGAAGGAAGTTTGAATATGGAAAGTCAACCTAGAGTTGACTATCGAGTTAGAGTGCTCGGAATCGGATTCTGATGATTCGACTAGTTTCGAGGGATCATTTATGACTTAGGAGAGAAATCGGAATTCAATTTGGAGATCCGGTGTAGAAATAGGCATGAATTGGCTAAGGTTGAATTTTGGCGAAATCCGATCGATAGGTGAGATTTTGATCCGGGAGTCGGAATGGAATTCCGACAGTTGCAGTAGCTCCGTTAGGTGATTTTGGATGTGCCTGCAAAATTTCAGGTCATTCGGACGTCGTTTGGTCGTGTTTTTGATGGAATGTGTAATTTGGAAGTTTTGAAAATTCTTAGGCTTGAATCCGTGTGTAATTGGTGATTTTGATGTTTAGGATGGTGTTTTTATGATTGGAACAAATTCGTATCGTGTTTTGGAGTATGTTGGTGGTTTTTGTTGGGGTCTCGGGGGCCTCGGGATGAATTCGGGGTCCAAACGGACCATTTTGTGCCAAATGCACTGCTGTTTCTGCTGCAATTAATGCAGGGAATTTTTGTGCTTCGCGATCGCGAAGCTATGTCTGCGATCGCGTAGGGTTAAGCTAGGAAGCTCTGCGATCGCAAGGTTAGAGACTGCGATCGCATAGTGTATCGAGATGAGGCTGGGAGATTTCTCTTCGCGATCGTAGGAGTAGTGATACGATCGCGTGAGGCTGAGTGTTTGTTCATCGCGATCGCGGGTCGGTCGATGCGATCGCGTAAGTTCGTGTTCTTGAGCAGTGCGATCGCGACCCCTTTGATGCGATCGCGTATGGTCGCTGAGTTGAGCACTGCGATCGCGTCCAGGCTCACGCGATCGCGTAGAGGAAAGTTGGCAGCCAGGTTTTTGTGCATCGCGATCGCACGCCCAGGGCTGCGATCGCGTAGAGTAAACGGCCCAGGCAGTGAGTTTAAGTCCAGAAACATTTCATTACGGGTTCATACACCACAAAACACCATTTTTGAGCCCTAAATAGAAGAAATCACGGAAAAACGCTGGGAAATCATCGGGTATTCATCGGAGGTAAGTTTCTTGACACAAAAACATCATTTTATGGGAGAATTAACATCAATCTTCATGAATTTGGGTAGAAATTATGAAGGATTGTGGCCTAGATATTGAAAACGAAAATTTGGGTTTTGAAAGGCCAATCGAACTCCAATTTTGGTAAATTTTATATGTATGGACTCGTGGCGAGACGAGGGTTCTGTAAATATGAGTTTCGAAATTTTTTGAGATGTGGGCCCGGGGCTCGGGTTTTGCAAATTTCGTGATTTTTGATATTTTTCGAGTTCTTTCGATTGGGTTATGTTCCATTAGCCTATTATGATATATTTGTACTAATTTTGGCTAGTTTTGACGTGCGTGGATGCCGGTTGGAGGAGCTTAGGCATCGCGGGCATGAGTTTTCGTCAGTTCGAGGTGGGTAATACTTGTAAATGATGTCCTGAGGGTTAGTAAACCCCGGACTTGCACATCTTAGTGCTGTGTCGAGGTGACGTACACGCCGGATAACGGGCGTGGGGTAGAGCACCATTGGGGATTGTGACTTGGTCCGTCCCGCGTAATAAATAATAACACCTAATTGTCGAAATGAATTGGACTAATTATCATGTTTAGGCTTCGTGCCGATTATTAGAATCCTTCGGGGACTGGTATCATTGTCTTGATAACACTGTGCATATTTTTTTTCTAAAATTTAAGGTTTAAAATGGTATTTTTGCTATTCAACATTTTTATAAGGTTATGAAAAACTTGAACAAGGTCTTAATAACATTTTTAGTTGTGAGCTAATATGATATTGTTGCCCGTAGGGCTTTCTTGATTATTTGTTAGACTGATTGGGCCGAGGGCCATATGTTAGGGCATGACATTTCACATGAGCATATGCATACACATGCATGGATCGGACTACACGCCGCAGTGGTATACGGATCGGGCTGCGCGCCGCAGCAGGTGTGATATTAATATTGTGCTTGGGCTGTAGGAGCCCCTCCGGAGTCCTGAACCCCCACAGTGAGCACGGGTACCCAAATTGGATCGGGCTACACGCCGTAGCGGTCATATGCATTGCATGGCATACATACATTGGTTTACGTGTACTACGTGGCATAACATTTAGCACTCATACATTACTAGCACACATGCATTAGTTGCCTTATTGACCAGATCTCCTGGTGTAAATTGATAAGGAGTGCTGAGCCCGAGGGGCTGATTTGAGTGCGGACTTGCACTGCTTGAGATTGTATCCAGGTATTGGTATATTATTATGAAAGAAAGTAGCTAAAATTGAGATTTCTAAATAATCTACTCACATATGCTTGAAAGGAATAAAAAGATAGTTCGGTATTGTGTAGCATGAGATAGTGCCTATCGTGGTTTTCTTCCCTTCAGCATTATTTACTTTTATTACTGCTGAGTTGGAAGTACTCACACCCGACTCCCTGCACCTGGTGTGCAGATCCAGGTACATCACAGTGGAGTTGATTCTATTGCGGCTCGGGAGTGCTTTTGGACAGTCGAGGTAGCTGCCCCAGCGTTCGCAGGACCTGATTCTCCAGTTTGTCTGTATTTTTGTTCTGATCATCCCACACTTGTGCACGGTTATATTCACTATTTACACTTTGTATACTCTGTAGAGGCTCATGACTCTTGACCCTTCGGTCTATGGGAGTTGGCACGTGTTGGGATTTGGTTCCCTCTTTTTAATATATCTATCACTGTTATGCTTAAATCGGATAAAGTGAGCTTGTGGCTCCGTGATTGTTGTTGATTGGTCGGGCTGGCCTAGCAGTGTGATGGGCGCCATCACGACCGGATTTGGGGTCGTGACAAGTTATTGTAAACCCCGGACTTGCACATCTTAGTGCTGTGTCGAGGTGACGTGCACGCCGGATAACGGGCGTGGGGTAGAGCACTATTGGGGATTGTGACTTGGTCCGTCCCGCGTAATAAATAAAAGCACCTAATTGTCGAAATGAATTGGACTAATAATGTTTAGGCATCGTGCCGATTATTAGAATCCTTCAGGGATTGGTATCATTGTCTTGATAACACTGTGCATATTTTTTCTAAATTTAAGTTTTAAAATGGTATTTTTGCTATTCAGCATTTTTATAAGGTTATGAAAACTTGAACAAGGTCTTAATAACATTTTTAGCTGTGAACTAATATGATATTGTTGCCCGTAGGGCTTTCTTGATTATTTGTTAGACTGATTGGGCCGATGGCCATATGTTAGGGCATGACATTTCACATGAGCATATGCATACACATGCATGGATCGGACTGCACGCCGCAGTGGTATACGGATCGGGCTGTGCGCCGCAGCAGGTGTGATATTAATATTGTGCTTGGGTTGTAGGAGCCCCTCCGGAGTCTGAACCCCCACAGTGAGCACGGGTACCCAAATTGGATCGGGCTACACGCCGTAGCGGTCATATGCATTACATGGCATACATACATTGGTTTACGTGTACTACGTGGCATAACATTTAGCACTCATACATTACTAGCACACATGCATTAGTTGCCTTATTGACCAGATCTCCTGGTGTAAATTGATAAGGAGTGCTGAGCCCGAGGGGCTGATTTGAGTGCGGACTTGCACTGCTTGAGATTGTATCCAGGTATTGGTATATTATTATGAAAGAAAGTAGCTAAAATTGAGATTTCTAAATAATCTACTCACATATGCTTGAAAGGAATAAAAAGATAGTTCCGTATTGTGTAGCATGAGATAGTGCCTATCATGGTTTTCTTCACTTCAGCATTATTTACTTTTATTACTGCTGAGTTGGAAGTACTCACACCCGACTCCCTGCACCTTGTGTGCAGATCCAGGTACATCACAGTGGAGTTGAATCTATTGCGGCTCGGGAGTGCTTTTGGACAGTCGAGGTAGCTGCTAGCGTTCGCAGGACCTGATTCTCCGGTTTGTCTGTATTTTTGTTCTGATCATCCCACAATTGTGCACAATTATATTCACTATTTACACTTTGTATACTCTGTAGAGGCTCATGACTCTTGACCCTTCGGTCTATAGGAGTTGGTATGCGTGGGACTTCCATCACTGTTAATTTACAATTGTTATGTTTAAATGGGTTAAAGAGAGCTTCTAGCTCCGTTGTTGATGTTGATTGGTTAGGCTGGCTTAGTAATGTGCTGGGCGCCATCACGACCGGATTTGGGGTCGTGACAAGTTGGTATCAGAGCCTAGGTTTACTAGGCCTCGTGAGTCTTGAGCCGGTTAGTAGAGTCTTGTGGATCGGTACGGGGACGCTTGTACTTATCCTCGGGAGGCTGCGAACCTTTAGGAAAACTTCACTTTTCTTGAATTCTTATCGTGCGCACTTGATTCAGCTTGAGATATAATTTTGAAATTTCTTCCGCACGTCTGTGTACGCTTCGAGCGCTCAGTAAGATAACTGACTTATGGCTTGCGATTCTCTAGTCGAGGGGCGAGATGTAATCTCTGTGAATTCATGTTGGGCCAGTCGGGAGGACTTGAGGCCAGATCTTTGTCTATGGCTTGAGCACCAAGGTACTAATGTCGCGAGCCGGTATTATGAAGTTCTTACGATCGGTATTGATCTTTATTGTGCAAATGGCAGTTTGATAATGGATGAGCTGTTAATTGTTCGACCCTTGTCTAATCTGTTGTGTAGCCCCGAGCTATGGGCGTGATGAATAATTATCATATCTCGTAATTGGAAGGTAAAGTGCCTTATGTGTTATGATTCGAGCAGATACAACGCATGTTCAAGTATAAATTGTGATAATATATTCGTATAGTATTGAGATTTAATGTTGTTGAAATACATTGTGATATCTTGTTGAGTTGTGGATGTATTGTTAGAATGGTTTGGTGATTCTCTGGCGGGTGGATAGGCCAATTTATAAAGGAAACTCTGCCGAAATTTTTGGAAAATTTGGGACTTAGAAAGATTTCTGTCACCTAAAGAGAGTGGGCTTATTGGTGGTGCGTGTATATCTGCAAGAATTGCAGAAGAGCTAAGGTCTCCGATGATTCGAGTCTCTGTCAAGGCTTGTAAATGACTTGAGTTTAATCTCATATTAACATTTCGGCATCACTTGAGTAATAATGATATGAGTGGTTGAAAGTGCTTTGATGAATGGCTTCGAGCTAAGTTGGGGAGGTTTCTATTGAATAACTGATTGCACTATTGTGTGCTATGTTGATTCTGTCTCTAAGTATGTTGGGAAATTCTGGTAAAGGTTATGGTGCTTCGTAGATCTGATGAAATACTAGGATGTTTTGAACTACTGTTGGTAAGGAATGTTCGGTGTATAGAAAAGAAAGATAGCGAATTGTACCTGTAAGTAATCATGTTCTGCGATGTCAGAGTTCTAACAAAACACGAGTGGTTCTACTCAATAGGACAATTGAATTACAGCTGAATAAGGGTGAATGATGCCCGAGAATGGTTTTGCAGTGTTCAAGATTTTGCTTGTAACAGTCAGGTGCCTTAAGATTTGTGTATGTGGCTAAAGATGGCGGTTTCGTTAGAGAAGATCAAGACTTGTGTTATATCATGTGAATGGTAGGATTCTAGATATCCGTATTGGGAAACATTGAGAGAGTATTCAGTGGCCTATGGGTCTTAGACCGTGTGGTCTTGTGTACGAGTCTCATGTGGTAACATGAGTTGATGTATTATGGTACTACAGTAAAGACTGATATGAAATTAGAGATGAATCAGAAAGGAAACTGGGTAAATGGAACAACTGGTTAATAAACCATAATGGCATAAAAGGAATACGATTGATTCCTGGTATGTGGTTGAAGTAATGAGTCTTGCAGACATTACAGCAAAGCTCGAGTGCTGGCAGTTGTGTAACTTGATATGGGTATAAGGACTCAGTCCTGGCAGTTAAACTTATGCAACGAATGGGAAGAAATAGTTTGTGATATATTTTATCATGGTTTGAAAATGAGTATATTCCTGTCGGTATGCGAAGCGTGGAATGTGTAATGAGTTTTTCTTCTATATGGGATCACGAAAGTCCTTGACTAGTGGAGTGCGCCGATGTTGAGGCGGGGGAAAGGGATATGAATTTCCATGTTGTCTTAGTGTGATATGGTATACACGATGTGTTATGGAAAGTTGATAATGGTATATTCTAGGTTTTGAGATCAGTTCATAATATATGGGAAGTCAATAAAATTATTGAGCAGCGCGGACAGCTGCAGGTGAATTAAGAATCGATCTTTCTGATGATTTAAGAAAATGGTACTACTATTCTCGTAATTTGGCAGGGAATATGGTCCAAAAAGGGCCAGGTAATATAAACGGATAATATTTAGTGGTGTGGTGGTATCCTCTTGTTAGATTGACATTGATGATTGAGTTGTAAATGGCATAAGGAAATTTTTGAATGGCTTTCGTAGTATGAATGGACGCTTGATGTGTGTTATGTATTCGTACGGTGGAATACGGAATCAGGCATATTGATTCATGTGTTATATATGTGTAGGAGACTTGAAGTTCTCCTTAGTCCGCCTAGAGGCTCTCTCTTAACTTGATAAGACGAATTCGGATTATGATAGTTGATTGCTGACTGGTTGTAATGGGTCAGATTGTCTAGACTAATGTGATATGGACTATGTCGGAAAATGGCACAAATTGCGTAGCAGAGAGCATCAGAGTATGCTCCAACAGAGTAGTTGTACCCAGGACCAGCGGACGACTGGTAGGCATTGCTTTGTCAGTTGGACCTTAGCGGCGGATGTCAGTGTAGAGGTATCTACCATTGATTCATTTCCAGTATTGAGAAACATTGTTAGATGCGTTTCATGTGGCCGAGCTTGAGGCTATATATATATGTTTGCTGTAATGAGAAAATTCGACTCGTTATGCATTTCCTTTTTGCAAGATTTACGCGTGGATCGGGTGGCACGCCGCCACGGGTTATTTGGATCGGGTGGCACGCCGCCACGGGTATGTCATTGGAACGGGTTGGACGCCGCAACAAAATATTGTGAAAATATAGTTAGTTATATGCTACTGGGTATACAATACTTCCTCGCTTCTGAGGAAAAGTCCGTTTTGAGTATCGCTTGGCGAATGGCACATCGGTTGTGTCCTTTCAGGATTTAATAGCATACGTTAATTGTTTCACCGTGGGTGAGGTTGATTGCTTGGGTTCAAGACCTAGATCTGTGCGTGGCTAACCGTTTGAGCTTAGTGACTTGAGGTTCTTCAT
The DNA here is from genome assembly GCA_032618575.1 of Nicotiana noctiflora. Classification (NCBI taxonomy): domain Eukaryota; kingdom Viridiplantae; phylum Streptophyta; class Magnoliopsida; order Solanales; family Solanaceae; genus Nicotiana; species Nicotiana noctiflora. The sequence continues at coordinate 15,660 of JASVEL010012620.1, forward strand.
GAGTAATAATGTTGGGATAGAATCACGAGTCTTGGCAAGGCCACGTGATGTTATGACCTCTCGAGGAGGATTCAGGTACTCTATTTCTATAATGCGAGATGCGATCTCAGTTCTATGTTGTGATGGCACAGAGGAATTGAATTGCAGCTCTATTTGCTGTAGACAGTTGTCATGAATTGAGCTGTCATGATTCGAGTGTGTGCAGACGTTTCTATTGGAGCCTATGTTGTGCTCGTCACGGCTTAGGCTGGTGGTTGAGCTGTCATGTCACCAGTGTGGTGTGTTATGATCGAAATGACCGTTGGAGTCATTAATGAATACGAGCATATTGGATCTTAGCTTGTTAGAAAGGTAAAAATCGAGGTTTGGCTCCGAAACATTTTGTGGTACCGGTTTTAAAAGGGAAATAGATTCACGAATGGTTAACCTGAGAGATGGGTTCGGTATATCGCGTGCTTCAGCTGCCATGGGCAGGATATGGAGGTGTTGGAATAAGACTCTATCTAATGAAAGAGGTTTTCAGCTAGTATTTGGTTATTGTGGCCAGTTGTTGTGATTAGAGACTATCGTCTCGAGTGATTTGGGTTGTCGATACCGTATATGATCTCACCCGGAGTAGTGAATATGGGTTATTGCAGTGGATTCGAGTGTATCCTGAGTATAGGCATGGGAATTGCATTGGGCATATGATTTCAGAAAGTGCAATATGATTTATGGTTCAGATGGTCTGTGAAATTCTGACTATATGGTGTTTTCGGAATTATGTGAGATAGGGTGACGTATGATCGCCCGGATATATGCTTGGTAAGGTCATTCGGCTATTGGGTTGCTTCCAGTACAACTCTGGGTACGCTCGAGGATGAGCGATTGTTTAAGTTGGGGAGAATGTAACGACCCGGCCCGTCGTTACGGGAATTTACCACCCCGTCATGTTGCAATTATGTAACGACCCGGCCCGTCGTTACGGGAATTACCACCCCGTTACCTTGCACTTACATATATTATGCTTTTAAAACAGTATTAGAGTATATCGGGTGAGTTAGAAGTGATTTGGATTGAAAATGAAACAAATAGCATGTTTGAAGAAAGCTTGAATATGAAAAGTCAACCAAGAGTTGACTATTGAGTTAGAGTGCTCGGAACCGGATTCGGATGATTTGACTAGTTCCGGGGGATCATTTATGACTTAGGAGAACAATCGGAATTGAATTCGGAGGTCCGGTGTAGTTTTAAGCTTGAATTGGCGAATGTTGAATTTTGGCGAAAACCGGATGATAGGTGATATTTTGATCCGGGGGTCGGAATGGAATTCCGACAATTTCTGTAGCTTCGTTATGTGATTTTGGATATGTTCTGCAAATTTTCAGGTCATTCGGGCATCGTTTGATCGGGTTTTGGATTGAATGTTAGTTTTGAAAGTTTTGAAGAAACTTAGGCTTGAATCCGTGGATAATTGGTGATTTTGATGTTTAGGATGGTGTTTTTATGATTTGAACAAGTTCGAATAAGGAATTAGGATGTGTTGGTGTGTTTGAATGAGGTCCCGGGGGCCTCGGGGTGTTTTCGGATGGTTAATCGGGAGAAAAATATGGAAATTTCAGAAAACTGGTGCACTGCCTCTGTTGTTTCCGCTCCTGCGGAAATTTGGGCGCAGGAGCGGGTGCGCAGGAGCGGGTGCGCTGAAGCGGACCAGGAGCCGCAGAAGCGGTGACCGCAGAAGCGGATCATTTTCCGCTGAAGCGGAAACGCGGGGGCGGACTGGGAGTCGCAGAAGCGACCATCGCAGAAGCGGAAGGGGCGCCGCTTAGGCGAGTCCGCAGAAGCGGACGCCCAGTCGCAGAAGCGGACGTATCCGCAGGAGCGGTCCAATCTCCGCAGAAGCGGACGCGTAGGAGCGGAAATACTTCCGCAGAAGCGGAAATCGCTGTAAGTTAAGTGTATCAGAAGTTACAAAATTTCATAAACATTTTAACATTTGGGGGTCTCGGCTTAAGGGCGACTTTGGGCGATTTTGAGGAAGAAATCAAGGGAAATCATCGGGTAATCAACTATGAACTCATATTATGATTAGTATTGATAATATCATGCAATTATATCATGAAAATGGAGGAATTTGGGGTAATTATGGAGGATTTAACCCTAGGTTTGAACTTTAGAAAATCAAGGTTTTGAATGAGCAAATGGAGTCCGATTTTGGTAAAATTGATATGCTTAGACTCGTATTGAGATGAGGGTTCCGAATATGTGACTTTCGTAATTTTTCGAGAAACGTACCGAAAGTCGGGTTTTACCAACTTGGTGTAATGTTGAGAATTTCATATGAATTGAAGTGGGTTATGATTCTTTGACCCGTATTTGATATAATTATTGTTATTTGACTAGATTCTACGCACGAGGCAACGAAATTCAAAGGAAAAGGCATCGCGGACGATTCTACGACCGGCTAAAGGTGAGTAGTTTGTGTATATTGTAGCCTGAGGGTTCGAAACCCCGGCTTAGCACATTGTGACGCTAATAGGGCGTGGCTCGCACACCGTGGCAGGTGCGGGATTGATTGTGATTGGGGATTGAGACTTGGTCCATCCCAGGAATGAATAATATGTTGTTAGTGTTGGAAATACACTGTATTTGCTATATTTGTGGGCTGTAAGCCTTGTTTGGGGCCTTGTGCCGATTTGTAGCGTCCTTAGAGGACAATATTTATGTGATAGCTGTAATTGCTTAAATCACTGATCTCAATCCTGGAAATTGAAATCACACTTTTGAAATGCTAAGTCACTGGCTTTTACAAACTTAATAAAGTTAAAGTATTTTTCATAAATTACGAATTGAGAACTGGAAATAAGGAAAATGAATTGTTTTGTGACTTAATTGCTTATTGTGGACTGAGTATGGGATCGGGCTGCACGCCGCAGTGGTTGATGTGAGGATCGGGCTGCACGCCGCAGCAGTATTGCGCTTGGGCTGTAGGAGCCCCTCCGGAGTCTGTACACACCCCCAGTGAGCGCCGTCGACGTTAAATGGGATCGGGCTACACGCCGTAGCGGTTATGTGCATTGCATTGCATCTGTATTTGTTGAATTACTCTGTGGTAGCTGTATGGAATTATTGTTGCTAGTTCGTAGGAGATTCGGACTGTAGTGTAGCTTCATTTTGTGGTATTTTGTGGATTTCTTACTGTCAGCTACATATATATATATTTGTTACTCACTGAGTACTTAGTACTCACCCCTACTCCCTGCACCTTTTGTGTGCAGACTCAGGTACACAGGAGCAGTAGACGGACATCTCCGGCGTTTACATTGTCACATCGAGTTGCTGAGGTAGCTGCCTACGTTCGCAGAGCCTAGCTTCTCCTCTCATTCCAGTTGTTATTGTATATTTTGTATTCGGACTTGAGTACTTCTATATCGTACTCTCTATTTCCTATTGGGTTTTGTTAGAGGCTCTAGACTTGTGACTCCGGATCTTTGGGAGTGTCAGTATTTTGTTCAGTATTATTATTATTGGAGTTCTTAAATTGTTGGTCTGGCTGGCCTAGCTTGATTGTTGGGCGCCATCACGACCGGATTTGGGTCGTGACAAATTACATGTTTTATTATTTTATATCAGTGTTAGAGCCTATCGGGTGAGTTAGGAGTGAATTGAATTGGAAGTGAAGCAAATAGCATGTTTGAAGGAAGTTTGAATATGGAAAGTCAACCTAGGGTTGACTATCGAGTTAGAGTGCTCGAAATCGGATTCTGATGATTCGACTAGTTTCGAGGGATCATTTATGACTTAGGAGAGCAATCAGAATTGAATTGGGAGATCCGGTGTAGAAATAGGCTTGAATTGGCTAAGGTTGAATTTTGGCGAAATCCGATCGATAGGTGAGATTTTGATCCGGGAGTCGGAATGGAACTCCGATAGTTGCAGTAGCTCCGTTAGGTGATTTTGGATGTGCCTGCAAAATTTCAGGTCATTCGGACGTCGTTTGGTCGGGTTTTTGATGGAATGTGCAATTTGGAAGTTTTGAAGAAACTTAGGCTTGAATCCGTGTGTAATTGGTGATTTTGATGTTTAGGATGGTGTTTTTATGATTGGAACAAATTTGTATCGTGTTTTGGAGTATGTTGGTGGTTTTCATTGGGGTCCCGGGGGCCTCGGGATGAATTCGGGGGTCGAAACGGACCATTTTGTGCCAAATGCACTGCTGTTTCTGCTGCAATTAATGCAGAGAATTTTTGTGCTTCGCGCTCGCGAAGCTATGTCTGCGATCGCGTAGGGTTAAGCTGGGAAGCTCTGCGATCGCAAGGTTGAGACTGCGATCGCGTAGTGTATCGAGATGAGGCTGGGAGATTTCTCTTCGCGATCGCAGGACTAGTGATGCGATCGCGTGAGGCTGAGTGTTTGTTCATCGCGATCGCGGGTCGGTCGATGCGATCACGTAAGGTCGTGTTCTTGAGCAGTGCGATCGTGACCCCTTTGATGCGATCGCGTAGGGTCGCTGAGTTGAGCACTGCAATCGCGTCTAGGCTCACACGATCGCGTAGAGGAAAGTTGGCAGCTAGGTTTTTGTGCATCGCGATCGCACGCCCAGGGCTGCGATCGCGTAGAGTAAACGGCCCAGGCAGTGAGTTTAAGTCCAGAAACATTTCATTACGGGTTCATACACCCCAAAACACCATTTTTGAGCCCTAGAGAGAAGAAATCACGGGAAAACGCTGGGAAATCATCGGGTATTCATCGGAGGTAAGTTTCTTGACTCAAAAACATCATTTTATGGGAGATATAACATCAATCTTCATGAATTTGTGTAGAAATTATGAAGGATTGGGGCCTAGATATTGAAAATGAAAATTGGGTTTTGAAAGGCCAATCGAACTCCGATTTTGGTAAATTTTATATGTATGGACTCGTGGCGAGACGAGGGTTCTATAAATATGAGTTTCGAAATTGGGTTATGTTCCATTAGCCTATTTTGATATATTTGTACTGATTTTGGCTAGTTTGACGTGCATGGATGCCGGTTCGAGGAGCTAACGCGTCGCGGGCATGAGTTTTTGTCAGTTCGAGGTGGGTAATACTTGTAAATGATGTCCTAAGGGTTAGTAAACCCCGGATTTGCACATCTTAGTACTGTGTCGAGGTGACGTGCACGCCGGATAACATGCGTGGGGTAGAGCACCATTGGGGATTGTGACTTGGTCCGTCCCGCGTAATAAATAATAACACCTAATTGTCGAAATGAATTGGACTAATTATCATGTTTAGGCTTCGTGCCGATTATTAGAATCCTTCGGGGACTGGTATCATTGTCTTGATAACACTGTGCATATTTTTTCTAAATTTAAGTTTTAAAATGGTATTTTTGCTATTCAGCATTTTTATAAGGTTATCAAAAACTTGAACAAGGTCTTAATAACATTTTTAGCTGTGAGCTAATATGATATTGTTGCCCGTAGGGCTTTCTTGATTATTTGTTAGACTGATTGGGCCGAGGGCCATATGTTAGGGCATGACATTTCACATGAGCATATGCATACACATGCATGGATCGGATTGCACGCCACAGTGGTATACGGATCGGGCTGCGCGCCGCAGCAGGTGTGATATTAATATTGTGCTTGGGTTGTAGGAGCCCCTCCGGAGTCTGAACCCCCACAGTGAGCACGGGTACCCAAATTGGATCGGGCTACACGCCGTAGCGGTCATATGCATTGCATGGCATACATACATTGGTTTATGTGTACTATGTGGCATAACATTTAGCACTCATACATTACTAACACACATGCATTAGTTGCCTTATTGACCAGATCTCCTGGTGTAAATTGATAAGGAGTGCTGAGCCCGAGGGGCTGATTTGAGTTCGGACTTGCACTGCTTGAGATTGTATCCAGGTATTGGTATATTATTATGAAAGAAAGTAGCTAAAATTGAGATTTCTAAATAATCTACTCACATATGCTTGAAAGGAATAAAAAGATAGTTCCGTATTGTGTAGCATGAGATAGTGCCTTACGTGGTTTTCTTCCCTTCAGCATTATTTACTTTTATTACCGCTGAGTTGGAAGTACTCACACCCGACTCCCTGCACCTGGTGTGCAGATCCAGGTACATCACAGCAGAGCTGATTCTATTGCGGCTCGGGAGTGCTTTTGGACAGTCGAGGTAGCTGCCAGCGTTCGCAGGACCTGATTCTCCAGTTTGTCTGTATTTTTGTTCTGATCATCCCACACTTGTGCACGGTTATATTCACTATTTACACTTTGTATACTCTGTAGAGGCTCATGACTCTTGACCCTTCGGTCTATGGGAGTTGGCACGTGTTGGGACTTGGTTCCCTGTTTTTAATATATCTATCACTGTTATGCTTAAACTGGATAAAGTGAGCTTGTGGCTCCGTGATTGTTGTTGATTGGTCAGGCTGGCCTAGCAGTGTGCTGGGCGCCATCACGACCGGATTTGGGGTCGTGACAATTATTAATTCATTTTCTAATTCATTTTCTAATTCATTTTCTGATAATTCATATATACTATAATTATTTTCTGATAGTCTATGTATTCCATTTGTACGTATTCTTCGTCGTTTATTATTATTTCTGATAATTGCTTAGCTCTTTGATTTTTAGGTATTTTGCAATCTTTTGCTAAATGTCCTAGTTTTCCACAATTATAACATTTGCATTCTGATAATTTTTTCTTAGGTCGGTACTGCCTTTTGTTATTAAATTTTTTTACATAATATCTTCGTCTAGGTTTTTTATACTTAAATTTTGACTTATGCATTTTATATTTTTTAGTTTTATTATGATTTTTATTATAGTGTCTTTTATTGCATCCAAACTTCGGTGGTGTTTTATCTTTACAACATACTAAGTTTTTTATTAATGTTTTTTCCATTTTAATTTCTTCTTTATGTTTTTCACATAATTGTGCGAACCAGTTTTGTAAGCATTTAATTCTTGCTCGTAAAGTATCTTGTAATGCTGCATTATTCCAATCTTTTAATATTTTTGAACTAAATGGTTCTGGTATTTGAAAAATATAATTTTCTTATTTCTTTACTTTCCTCTATACTATATATTCCTTTATAGTTAAATTCTTTAAATGCACATGTATATTCGTCTATGTAACACATATTACATATTACTAATTTTGACATTAGATTTCTATTTAATACTTTTTCTCTATGATGTTCTACTTCTTCTGTTTCTGCACTACTAAATTCATTTCTTATAGTTGTTTCATATTTATGCAAAATTTCTATAGTTGTTGTAGCTTTCTCACCATCAAATTTTTTATCATTTCTTAATACTCCTAAGGCATCTTTAGTCATATTTTGTAACCATAACTTAGTCGTTCCTATTAACGTTCTTTATCATTTCTATATGTTTTCTTAGAATTATTTTCGTAATTTATATTGTGACGACCCAAAGGGTCATCACTTGTTTTATTATTCATTTCGAGCTTCTGAGGTCTTGAAAACCTCATTTATAGTTGCGTCGATTTGCGTGCACAGTTCAGGCGCGAAGTTGGAAAATTTTTATGTTGAAATATATGAAATATGTGAAAAATTTGAAGAATTTTAATGTTAATATTGATATGGTTGACTTTGGTCAACCTTTTTGGTAAACGGACCCGGACCCGTGATTTGACGGTCTCAGAAAATCCGTAGAAAAATATGGAACTTGGGCGTATGCTCGGAATTGAAATCCGAGGTTTAGAACCCCGGTAAAAGAATTTATCTGTTAAATTGTTTTCTGAAAATGTTTAAGGGAAATGAAACTGAAATTTGATTAAAAAGCAATGGTATCGGGCTCGTATTTTGGTTCCGACGCCTGGTACAAGTCATATATATTGGTTAAGCGCTTCCTGTAAAGTTTGGTTGAAAACGGACGTCGTTTGACGTGTTTCGACCTTAAATTGGAAATTTTGGAAATTATGAAATTTGAAAGAATTATTGAGTTTTAAGGCTCAATTAATTGATTTTGATGTTATTTTGGCGATTTGATCGCTCGAGCAAGTTCGTATGATGTTATTGAGTTAGTGTGCATATTTGGTTTGGAGCCCCGAGGGCTTGGGTGAGTTTCGGATAGGTATCGGGGTGGTTTTGGACTGGAAAAATTGCAAAAAATCTGCAGCAGATATTCCTTCTTCGCGTTCGCGTCCACCTGGTCGCGTTCGCGAAGGCTTCTCCTTCCCTTTCTTCGCGTTCGCGTACAACAACCTGGACCCCAGCCTTTTTCCTTTACGCATTCGCGTGAAGGCTCCCGCGTTCGCGGAGCCTGGCCTGCCTCTTCTACGCGTTCGCGTAAGGCACCACGCGTTTGCGTAAGCAAAATTGTAAGCCCCCAAATTTTCTTCTACGCGTTCGCGACTGTGTCCACGCGAACGCGATGCCCATTTCTGTCCAACCCTTCGCGAACGCGACATTGTGCACGCGAACGCGAAGGGCAAATTTTCGCTCAGTGAATTAATACCCAAAACAGAACACTTACGGGATTTTATCCCATTTTCACAAAACCCTCTCTTCTCCACAGCTTCTTGGGCGATTCTTGAGCAATCCTTCTTCATACTTCTTGGGTAAGTGATTCTTAACTCTTTATCTTCATTTTCCATCAATATTATTTGAATTCCTAAGCCTAAATAGGTGTACATGGGTAGAAAAATTGAGAATTTAGTATAGTAAGGGTTTTCAAAGAATTTGCGATCTAGACCTCGTTTTGGAGTTGAACTTTAGAACAAATTGTATATTTGAACTCATGGGTCATTGGATGAACTTATTTTGGTTCGAAACTTGAGTTTCAATTATGTAGGCCCGGGGTCGATTTTTACTATTCTGGGCAGAATGTTGTAAAAATCATATTTAGCAATATGAACTAGTCTGTTAAGTAGAATTGATGATATTAAATCAATTGTGTATAGATACGATTGGATTGGAGCCAAATTCGAAAGGAAAAGGCATTGCTACGGATTGAATCGTTCGTAAACTTTCGAGGTAAGTGTTTGTTCTATCCTAGCTTGAAGGAATATGAATTTAGTTATGTATGAGTTGTTGATTAAGAGTTATTGGTGTCATACCGGTAATGGAGATAAATTGTTGAATTATTATCAATTATTGGTTCAAAACCGGTAATTATAAATATTGTTGATACAGAGATTATTGGTTAAATTCCGGTAATATATATATAATTATTAATTGGGATCGTGTGGCGCGCCGACTACTTATATGATAAGAAATGGGATCGTGTGGCACGCCGTCCACAAAGTGATTTAAATCTTGGCATTGGCCATAGTTGCCGGTAGCCTATTGATATATTTGGGAGCGGGTGGTACGCCTACCACAAGGTATAATTTATTGATATAATTGGGAGCGGGTGGTACGCCTACCACAAGGTATAACTTATTGTTACTTTTGGGAGCGGGTGGTATGCCTACCACAAGATATGAAATGAAAAATGAATTGAGACATGAAAGTAAGATTTATTCTGTTGACTAGATTACTTTGGATATTATGAGTTATTGACTGTTATTTCAGAGCAGAGTCTTTCCTTATAAACATTTGTAAATGTATATTTCAACTGTACAGGTTTATGTGGGTGACTAGTGTAACGATGCGGCCGGTCGTTTTAGAAAATTATGCCCCAATCCCCAATTTAACTGTTCCCCTAAGTTCATTTCTGCTATTGTGGGTTGCCGGGAGAGTCGGTACTGAGATTTGGAGCATTTTGGGACACTTTGTCCCTAAACGAGAGCTTTAAAGTTAGAAAATGGTCTGTAGCTGGAACAGTGTTAAGACGACCTCGGAACGGAAATCCGATGGTTCCATTAGCTTCGTTAGGTGATTTCGGGGTTGGGTGCGCGTTCGGAAAGTATTTTGGAGGTCCATAGCTCAATTAGGCTTGAAATGCCGAAGTTTGAAATTTTGGCGAATCCGAACGATGGGTGAGATTTTGATCCGGGGGTCGGTATGGAATTTTGACAATTTCTGTAGCTTCGTTATGTGATTTTGGATATGTCCACAAATTTTTAGGTCATTCGGACGTCGTTTGGTCGGGTTTTAGATCGAGTGTGCAATTCGGAAAGTTTTAAGAAATTTAGGCTAGAATTCGATGTGAATTATGGGTTTTGATGTTGTTAGACGTGTTTCTATGATTGGAATAAGTTGGTATCGTGTTTTAGAATATGTTGGTGGTTTTCGTTGGGGTCCCGGGAGCCTCGGGATGAATTCGATGGTCCAAACGGACCAATTTGTGCCAAAAGGCACTGCTGCCTCTGCTGCAATAATTGCAGAGTAATTTTGTTCTCTGCGATCGCGGAGATGGCCATGCGATCGCGTAAGTCTGGGAGAGTAAGCATCACGATCGCGTGAGGTTGTATGCGATCGCGTAGGGTAGTTTAGGGAGCTGGACGAGTTTGTTCTTCGCGATCGCGTTAGTGTCATTGCGATCGCGTAGGGTCGCTGAGTTGTTCACTGCGATCGCGTCCAGGACCACGCGATCGCGTAGAGGAAAAATAGGCCGCCCATATTTTGTGCATCGCGATCGCAAGCCCAGTGCTGCGATCGCGTAGAGTAAATTGGCCTGGCAGTGACTTTAAGTCCAGAACATTTCAGTCGCGGCCTAACACACCAAAACCACCATTGTTGAGCTCCAAGAGAGGGAATTGAAGGGGAAATGCTGGGATATAATCGGGAAATCATCGGGGGTAAGTTTCTTGACCTTAATTCGTTGGTTTATCATGAAATCCGTGATTATTTCACTGAAAATGAAAGATTAAAGGTGGGCTTGAGCCCTAGGCCTAAATTTTAGAAAACCTTTGATTTGAATGGGCAAACGAAGTCCGATTTCGATAAACTTTATATGCACAGACTCGTATTGAGATAAGGAACCCGAATAGATAACTTTTGTGATTTTTCGATAAGCGTACCAAAAGTCGGGTTTTGGCAACTTGTGAGTTTTGGTGTATTTTGAGTTGTTTTGATTGGGTAATGCCCAATTGGCCTATTTTGATGTGATTCTATTGATTTTTGTCAGATACTACACCTGTGGAGGCCGACATTCGCGGCAAGAGGGTTATTTCTTAGCGGTTTTGTACCGGAATTGAGGTAAGTGGCTTGTCTAACCTCGTGTGGGGGAACTTCCACCCCTAGGATTTTTATATGATAGTTTAAATGCCTTGTACGCGAGGTGACGAGCGTGTACATGCGCTGGTTGTTGAACACATACTTTATCTAGAATGCCTAATTTGTGATATCCCTGTTTTTAGCTGATTAATTCGATATTCTTACCCGGTAGTAGTTAGAAAAGCATGATTTGGTAGTATTTTACTGACTAGTTGCCCAATTGCTTTACTTGGAGCTTCTTGATAGTTGTTGGCACTATTTTCGGTGAAGTTGTAGTTAAGCATATTATATTCTTTCTGCGTACTCCTTTATTTGTTGTGTTTGTGGACTGCGGGTTCAATTCCCAGAGATCCCAGGGCTGTGGGTTCGATTCCCAGAGACCCGGAGTGATATTGAGATGTGGACTACGGGTTCGATTCCCGGAGATCCTGAGATTTATTGAGATGTGGACAGCGGGTTCGATTCCCGGAGATCCTGAGATTTATTGAGATGTGGACTGCGGGTTCGATTCCCGGAGATCCTGAGATTTATTGAGATGTGGGCTGCGGGTTCGATTCCCGGAGATCCTGAGATTTATTGAGATGTGGACTGCGGGTTCGATTCCTGGAGATCCTGGGATTTACTGAGACTTGGGCCGCGGGTTCGATTCCCGCAGACCCATGGGTACTGTCAATGGGACTGTGGGTTCAATTCCCACAGGTCCTGGACTTGTTTTATTGAGTTGGTTACTTATTGTTAGCTTAATTGTAGACGGTTGCAGTAATCATTTTATTGTTGTTATTTCGGAATTATTATTATCATTTAAACTGCTTATTATTGTTATCATTGTTATATTTTGTTTTCTCAGTAGGGCCCTGACGTTTCTTGTCACTACTCCATCGAGGTTAGGCTTGGCACTTACTGAGTACCGACGTGGTGTACTCGTGCTACTCTTCTGCACACTTTTGTTGTGCAGATCCAGGTACATCAGAGCAGGCTCGTACTAGGTGATTCCGCAGCTTTTTGGGAGACCTCGAGGTATGATCTGCTACGTCCGCGGATCCGGAGGCTTTCCTTCTATTCTGATAGTATTAGTTGACATTTTCCTTCATTTCGTTGTTAGATACTCTTTACACATAGAGCCACGGTTGCATATTCTCTTTTAGTCTGTGTTGCCCGCGGGATTCTGGATCTTGGTAGTGTTTTATACAGTGTGTTGACGGATGTATGTGCCAAGCGGCACGGATTACATATCTTTTTATGCTATTTTTCCGTTGTTTCTTATTTAAGTGTTCGTAGCTTGTATATTCCGCAACGTGTTAGGCTTACTTAGTCGTGGGGACTGGGTGCCATCACGACATGTTTACGATTGGTGAACTAGGGTCGTGACAAGTTGGTATCAGAGAGCTCTAGGTTCATAGGAGTCACGGGACACAGACCGGTTACTTAGAGTCTCGCTGATCGATACGGAGACGTCCGTATTTATCTACGAGGGGCTATGTAACTGTTTAGGAAACTCTTCATTTCTTTTGGATTCCTTGTCGTGCGACATTTGTGACATCAAAAATCTAAACTATTGCTTTCTATTCTCTCACAGATGGTGAGGACACGAGCTACTCGCGACGATCAGGTACCCGCGCCCCCTGTTGCCGCCGTCAGAGGCTGGGGCCGAGGTAGAGGACGAGGACGCGCCCGAGGTGCAGCCACAACACCCGCGCGCGCTGCCGCTGAGGTACTACAGGTAGACCAGGTTGGAGCGCAGGCACCTGGTACACCGACTACAGCTGCCACTACTCCAGCACTCCAGGAGACCCTGGCCCAGTTCATGAGTATGTATACCACTTTAGCTCAGGCAGGACTGCTTCCTCTCGCTGCTGCTACATCCCAGGCCAGGGGAGGGGCCCAGACTCCCGCAGCCGTTACACCTAAGCAGCGTGTGCCAATGGGACAGGTTCCAGAGATTATGGTTATGCCTCCTGCCGCCCCAACACGGCCCGGATGTGAGTCAGTTGCCTCTGAGGACGAGCAGCGTAGATTGGAGAGGTTCAAGAAATATGACCCTCCAGTGTTCAGTGGGTTGGATTCAGATGATGCATTGAGTTTTCTGGAGGAGTGTCATCGCATTCTTCGTACTATGGGGATTGTGGAGACCAGCGGGGTATCCTTCACTTCTTTTCAGTTTCGTGGGGCCGCCTATGATTGGTGGCACACGTGTGAGTTGGATAGTCCAGAGGAGTCTACTTCATTGACTTGGACACAGTTTTCAGATCTGTTTTTGAGAGAGTTTGTTCCCCAAAGCCTCAGGGATTCTTGGCGCTCGGAGTTCGAGCGATTGCGATAGGGCTCCATGTCAGTATCAGAGTATGCTATCAGTTTTACCCGTCTTGCCAGGCATGCACCGGCCTTGGTAGCCACAGTCCGGGAGAGGGTGCAGAGATTTATTGAGGGCCTGGTTCCGCCTATCCGATCCAGCATGGCCAGAGAGCTGGAGACAGATATATCTTATCAGCAGGCAGTTAGCATTGCTAGGAGGATCGAAAGTATGCTTCCTAGAGAACGGGGAGAGAGAGAAGCCAAGAGGTCTCGTGAGTCGGGCCATTTCTCTGGTGCCCCCACTTCAGCAGCCGGTCGTTTTGGCAGGAGTTATTCCGGTCGACCCATTCACTCAGCTTTACCAGCAGCCGGTAGCACTCCAGCTCTTCCAGCACCTCAGGAGCCTTATTATGCTCCCCCAGTTTCCAGTGCACCTCCTGCGCGGGGTCCTTCCAGGGGTCAGACTAGTGGGGGTGAGGCCGGTCAGTCACAGCCACCGCGTCCTCTCAGAGCTTGTTTTGAGTGCGAGGATACTCGCCATCTGGTTAGGGAGTGCCCCAGACGCAGGAGAGGAGCCCCTCATCAATCATCACAGCATCATCGTGGTTCTCAGGGCCAGCAGGCTATCATTCCAGCTCCACCTGCCACTCCACCTGCCCAGCTAGCCAGAGGCGGGGGTCAGGGTTCCAGAGGCCGCCCTCGAGAGGGGGGACATGCCAGATTCTATGCTATTCCTGATCGCGCTGCGGCTGTTGCATCGATTCTGTTATCACAGGTATTATTCTGGTTAGTCACATGGAGGCATCGGTTCTATTCGACCCCTGGTTCCACTTTTTCATATGTGTCTTCTTACTTTGCTTCTCATCCGGGTGTGCCTCGAGATTCTTTGAGTGCCCCCATTTATGTTTCCACTCCGGTGAGTGATTCTTTGGCTGTGGACCGTGTATATCGGTCGTGTTTGGTTACCATTTGTGATTTTGAGACCGGAGCGGATCTATTGTTGCTCGGGATGGTCGATTTTGATATTATTCTGGGCATGGACTGGTTGTCGCCCCATTATGCTATTCTTGATTGTCACGCCAAGACCGTGACGCTGGCTATGCCAAGCATTCCACGTATTGAGTGGAGTGGTACCCTAGATCACACCCCTAGCCGTGTTATTTCCTTTCTCGGAGCTCAACGTATGGTTGAGAAGGGGTGTGCAGCTTATCTAGCCTATGTGCGGGATGTCAGTATTGACACTCCCTCTATTGATTCTGTTCCTGTGGTACGTGACTTTGCTGATGTATTTCCAGCTGATCTCCCGGGCATGCCGCCCGACAGAGATATTGACTTTGCTATTGATTTGTTGCCGGGCACTCAGCCTATTTCTATTCCACCATACCGTATGGCTCCTCCTGAGTTGAAGGAGTTGAAGGATCAGTTACAGGAGTTATTGGGCAAGGGTTTCATTCGACCCAGCGTTTCGCCTTGGGGTGCTCCTGTGTTGTTTGTGAAGAAAAAGGACGGTTCTATGCATATGTGTATTGACTATCGTCAGCTGAACAAGGTTACAGTGAAGAACCGGTATCCTTTGCCCCGTATTGATGATTTATTTGACCAGCTACAGGGCGCACATGTGTTTTCTAAGATTGATTTGCGCTCTGGGTATCACCAGCTGAAGATTCGGGAGCCAGATATCCCGAAGACTGCCTTCAAGACTCGGTATGGTCATTATGAGTTCCTCGTGATGTCTTTTGGGCTGACTAATGCCCCAGCAGCCTTTATGCATTTGATGCACAGTGTGTTCAGGCCTTATCCGGACTCGTTCGTGATTGTCTTCATTGATGATATTCTAGTATATTCCCGGAGCCGGGAAGAGCACGAGTAGCATTTGAGGATAGTGCTTCAGATTCTGAGGGAGAAGCAGCTTTATGCCAAGTTCTTTAAATGTGAATTCTGGTTGAGTTCAGTGGCATTTTTGGGCCACGTGGTGTCGAGTGATGGTATTCGAGTAGATCCGAGGAAGGTGGAGGCCGTGCAGAGTTGGCCCAGACCCTCCTCCGCTACTGAGATTCGTAGTTTCCTTGGTTTGGCGGGCTATTTTCGTAGAGGGGTTCTCTTCGATTGCAGCACCTATGACCAGGTTAACCCAAAAGGGTGCCCCTTTCCAGTGGACAGACGAGTGTGAGGCGAGCTTCCAGAAGCTCAAGACAGCTTTGACTTCGGCTCCTATATTGATATTGCCTACAGGTTCGGGGTCCTATATTGTATATTGTGATGCCTCACGAGTTGGACTCGGTGCGGTATTGATGCAGGACGGTAGGGTGATTGCCTACGCGTCCAGACAGCTGAAGGTGCATGAGAAGAATTACCCTGTTCATGATTTGGAGCTAGCTGCCATTGTTCACGCCTTGAAGATTTGGCATCATTACTTATATGGGGTTCCTTGTGAGATCTACACTGATCACCGGAGCTTGCAGCACTTGCTTAAGCAGAAGGACCTAAATATGCGACAGAGAAGATGGTTGGAGCTACTGAAGGACTATGATATTACTATTCTCTATCATCCGGGCAAGGCCAATGTGGTTGCCGATGCCTTGAGTCGTCGGGCAGAGAGTTTGGGGAGTTTGGTGTATCTACCAGCTTCAGAGAGGCCTATGGCGATGGATGTTCAGGCTTTAGCCATGCAATTTGTTAGATTGGATCTTTCGGAGCCCAGCTGGATTCTGGCCTGTGTGGTTTCTCGGTCTTCTCTATTTGACCGCATCAGGGAGCGTCAGTTCGACGACCCTCATTTGCTTGTCCTTCGGGATAGAGTTCGGCGTGGTGATGCTCGAGATGTTACCATCGGGGATGATGGAGTTATGAGGATGCAGGGGCGTATCTGTGTGCCCAATGTAGATGATCTTCGAGAGCTGATTCTAGCAGAGGCCTACAACTCACGGTATTCCATCCATCTGGGAGTCGCAAAGATGTATCAGGACTTGAGACAACATTACTGGGGGAGGCGGATGAAGAGGGATATAGTTGATTATGTTTCCAGATGCCTCAACTGCCAACAGGTGAAGTATGAACATCAGCGTCCCGGTGGATTGATGCAGCAGATTGAGATTCCAGAGTGGAAATGGGAGCGCATCACCATGGACTTTGTATCTGGACTTCCACAGACGGTTAGGAAGTTTGATTCCATTTGGGTTATTGTGGATCGGCTGACCAAGTCCGGCCATTTTATACCGGTGAGCACTACTTATTCATCGGAGCGACTGGCAGAGATCTATATCACGGAGATAGTTCGGCTGCATGGTATTCCAGTTGCCATCATTTCAGATAGAGGTACTCAGTTCACTTCACGGTTCTGGAGAGCTGTACAGCAGGAGTTAGGTACTCGGGTGGAGCTGAGCACAGCATTTCACCCCCAGACTGATGGGCAGTCCGAGCGCACTATTCGGATTTTGGAGGATATGCTCCGTGCGTGCGTGATTGAGTTTGGAGGTTCATGGGATCACTTCTTGCCACTGGCGGAGTTTGCTTATAACAACAGCTACCAGTCTAGTATTCGGATGGCACCGTATGAGGCCCTATATGGTAGGAGGTGCAGGTCTCCCGTGGGTTGGTTCGAGCCGGGCGAGGCCAGGTTGCTAGGTACTGATATGGTTCAGGATGCTATGGACAAGGTCAAGGTGATTCAGGACAGACTTCGTGCGGCCCAGTCTAGACAGAAGAGTTATGCGGACAAGAAGGTTCGCGATGTGGCTTTTATGGTTGGTGAGCGAGTTCTGCTTCGAGTCTCGCCCATGAAAGGCGTTATGAGGTTTGGGAAGAAAGGGAAGCTGAGTCCAAGATTTATTGGCCCTTTTGAGATTTTGAGGCGTATTGGGGAGGTTGCCTATGAGTTAGCCTTACCTCCTAGTCTAGCTGGAGTTCACCCCGTATTTCATGTCTCTATGCTCCGGAGATACCATGGTGACCCGTCGCATGTGTTGGATTTCACTTCTGTTCAGCTAGACAAAGATCTGTCTTATGTTGAGGAGCCACTAGCCATTCTAGACAGGCAGGTCAGGAAGCTAAGGTCAAAGAACATCGCTTCGGTAAAGGTTCAGTGGCGGGGCCAGCCGGTCGAGGAGGCGACTTGGGAGACTGAGCAGGATATGCGCAGCCAGTACCCTCATCTTTTCACCACTCCAGGTATGTTTTCTATGCTCGTTCGAGGACGAACAAATCTTTTAAGTGTGGGAAGATGTAACGACCCGGCCGGTCATTTTAGAAAATTACGCCCCAATCCCCAATTTAACTGTTCCCCTAAGTTCATTTTTGCTATTGTGGGTTTCCGGGAGAGTCGGTACTGAGATTTGGAGCATTTTGGGACACTTAATCCCTAAGCGAGAGCTTTAAAGTTAGAAAATGGTCTGTAGCCGGAACAGTGTTAAGACGACCTCGGAACGGAATTCCGATGGTTCCATTAGCTCCGTTAGGTGATTTCGGGGTTGGGTGCACGTTCGGAAAGTATTTTGGAGGTCCGTAGCTCAATTAGGCTTGAAATGCCGAAGTTTGAAATTTTGGCTAATCCGAACGATGGGTGAGATTTTGATCCGGGGGTCGGTATGGAATTCCGACAATTTCTGTAGCTTTGTTATGTGATTTTGGATATGTCCGCAAATTTTCAGGTCATTCGGACGTCGTTTGGTCGGGTTTTAGATCGAGTGTGCAATTCGGAAAGTTTTAAGAAATTTAGGCTTGAATTCGATGTGAATTATAGGTTTTGATGTTGTTAGACGTGTTTCTATGATTGGAATAAGTTCGTATCGTGTTTTGGAGTATGTTGGTGGTTTTCATTGGGGTCCCGGGAGCCTCGGGATGAATTCGGGAGTCCAAACGGACCAATTTGTGCCAAAAGGCACTGCTGCCTCTGCTGCAATAATTGCAGAGTAATTTTGTTCTCCGTGATCGCAGAGATGGCCCTGCGATCGCGTAAGGGAAAAACCCTGAGCTCTGCGATTGCGAAGAAAGGTGTGCGATCGCGTAAGTCTAGGAGAGTAAGCATCGCGATCGCGTGAGGTAGTATGCGATCGCGTAGGGTAGTTTGGGGAGCCGGACGAGTTTGCTCTTCGCGATCGCGTTAGTGTCATTACGATCGCGTAGGGTCGCTGAGTTGTTCACTGCGATCGCGTCACGGACCACGCGATCGCGTAGAGGAAAAATAGGCCGCCCATATTCTGTGCATCGCGATCGCAAGCCTAGTGCTGCGATCGCGTAAAGTAAATTGGCCTGGCAGTGACTTTAAGTCCAGAACATTTCAGTCGCGCCCTAACACACCAAAACCGCCATTGTTGAGCTCCAAGAGAGGGAATTGAAGGGGAAACGCTTGGATATAATCGGGAAATCATCGGGGGTAAGTTTCTTGACCTTAATTCGTTGGTTTATCATGAAATCCGTGATTATTTCACTGAAAATGAAAGATTAAAGGTGGGTTTGAGCCCTAGGCCTAAATTTTAGAAAACCTTTGATTTGAATGGGCAAACGAAGTCCGATTTCGATAAATTTTATATACACAGACTCGTATTGAGATAAGGAACCCGAATATATAACTTTCATGATTTTTCGATAAGCGTACCGAAAGTCGGGTTTTAGCCTATTTTGATGTGATTCTATTGATTTTTATCAGATACTACACCTGTGGAGGCCGACATTCGCGGCAAGAGGGTTATTTCTTAGCGGTTTTGTACCGGAATTGAGGTAAGTGGCTTGTCTAACCTCGTGTGGGGATACTTCCACCCCAAAGATTTTTATGTGATAGTTTAAATACCTTGTACGCGAGGTGACGAGCGTGTACATGCGCTGGTTGTTGAACACATACTTTATCTAAAATGCCTAATTTCTGATATCCCTGTTTTTAGCTGATTAATTCGATATTCTTACCCGGTAGTATTTAGAAAAGCATGATTTTGGTAGTATTTTACTGACTAGTTGCCCAATTGCTTTACTTGAGCTTCTTGATAGTTGTTGGCACTATTTTCGGTGAAGTTGTAGTTAAGCATATTATATTCTTTCTGCGTATTCCTTTATTTGTTGTGTTTGTGGACTGCGGGTTCAATTCCCGGAGATCCCAGGGCTGTGGGTTCGATTCCCAGAGACCCGGAGTGATATTGAGATGTGGACTACGGGTTCGATTCCCGGAGATCCTGAGATTTATTGAGATGTGGACAGCGGGTTCGATTCCCGGAGATCCTAAGATTTATTGAGATGTGGACTGCGGGTTCGATTCCCGGAGATCCTGAGATTTATTGAGATGTGGACTGCGGGTTCGATTCCCGGAGATCCTGAGATTTATTGACATGTGGACTGCGGGTTCGATTCCCGGAGATCCTGAGAGCTATTGAGACATGGGCTGCGGGTTCGATTCCCGGAGACCCATGGGTACCGTCAATGGGACTGTAGGTTCAATTCCCACAGGTCCTGGACTTGTTTTATTGAGTTGGTTATTTGTTGTTAGCTTAAATTGTAGACGGTTGCAGTAATCATTTTATTATTGTTATTGCAAAAATTATTATCATTTAAACTGCTTATTATTGTTATTATCATTATATTATTTGTTTCTCAGTAGGGCCCTGACCTTCCTCGTCACTACTCCATCGAGGTTAGGCTTGGCACTTACCGAGTACCGCCGTGGTGTACTCATGCTACTCTTCTGCACACTTTTGTTGTGCAGATCCAGGTACATCAGGACAGGCTCGTACTAGATGATTCCGCAGCTTTTTGGGAGACCTCGAGGTATGATCTGCCACGTCCGCGGATCCGGAGGATTTCCTTCTATTCTGATAGTATTAGTTGACATTTTCCTTCATTTCGTTGTTAGATACTCTTTACACATAGAGCCACAGTTGTATATTCTCTTTTAGTCTGTGTTACCCGTGGGATTCTGGATCTTGGTAGTGTTTTATACAGTGTGTTGACGGATGTATGTGCCAAGCGGCACAAATTACATATCTTTTTATGCTATTTTTCCACTTTTTCTTATTTAAGTGTTCATAGCTTGTATATTGCGCAACGTGTTAGGCTTACCTAGTCGTGAGGACTAGGTGCCATCACGACATGTTCACGATTGGTGAACTAGGGTCGTGACAACTGGCCTTAGTCTCGTCACTACTTCGCCAGGATAGGCCAGGCACTTACCAGCACATGAGGTCGGTTGTGCAGATACTACACTCTGCACTCTTTTTGCGTAGATACAGGTTACAGACAGCAGCAGCGGCAGTAGCGATTGTGGATATTCCGACTACTGAGACTACGAGGTAGCCTTGCAGGCGTCCGCAGGAACCGTTGTCTCTTCTATCTATGTATTTCATTCTTTTATCTCATGTATTCGAGATAAACAGCTTATATTTCTTTCAGACAATTGTGTGTATTATTCTTAGAAGTTCGTGCGTATTGTGACACCAGTCTTGGGTAGTGTATCATGTTTGGGTTTCTTTATCATATTTGATAAGATTGACTAAGTCTTCCGCTAAGTTTAATTATTCCGCTGTAATTTATATGTTTTAATTTTAAAGTCTTAATAAGAGTTTGGTAACTAACGGAAATATAAGTAATATTTGGCTTGCCTAGCTTCCACTAGTAGGCGCCATCATGACTCCCGACGGTGGGAAATTCGGGTCGTGACAAGTTGGTATCAGAACACTAGGTTGCACAGGTCTCACAACTCACGAACAACCTTAGTAGAGTCTGAGGGATCGGTACGGAGACGTCTGTATTTATCCTCTAGAGGCTAGAGAGTTAGGAAAAAAAATTTCACTTTATTCTTTCCAGTCGTGCGACTTGATATTTCAAATGTTAATTGAACTTCTACTCTGTTCTTCCGCCGATGGTAAGAACACGTGCATCCTCATCTACTGACCAGCAGCCCGAGGTCCCAGCAGTGGCAGCTCGCGCTAGGGGCAGAGGCCGAGGTCGTCCTAGAGGCCAAGGTAGGGGCAGAGCTCAGTCCCGAGCAGCGGCCCAAGTGACAGCACCTCAGGCTCACATCGAGGAGGAGGTTCTAGTCCCAGCAGCTCTAGTAGGCCCAGCTCAGGTCCCATGATGAGTTATGTTTTCACCGGATCTTCGGGATGCTTTGGTCCGGATAGCAGGTTTTATGGACAATATCACCAGAGCAGGTTTATTACCAGTAGCACCAGCCACTTCTCAGGCTGGAGGAGGTAATCAGACTCCTTCTACGCGCACTCCGGAGCCAGTAATTCCCTAGGCTCAAATTCCTGTGATTCAGCTAGTTGAGGCAGCTCAGCCTGTTATTGTGATTCCGTCCAATGATGGTGCAGCTATGTCCGCTGATGCGTTATGGAGATTGGGCAGGTTTACCAAGCTGTTCACTACCACATTCAGTGGCACTCCTTCAGAGGATCCACAGGATTTCCTATATAGCTGCCACGAGGTTCTCCGTACTATGGGCATTATGGAGACTAATGGTGTGGACTTTGCTACTTTTCGATTATCCGGTTCTGCCAAGACTTGGTGGAGGGATTATTGTCTATCCAGGCCAGCGGGATCATCATCCTTGACTTGGGGGCAATTTGCAGAATTGTTCTTGGAAAAGTTCCTTCCAGCAACTCAGTGGGAGGCTCTGCGCAGACAATTTGAGCGTCTTCATCAGGGTCCTATGTCTGTCACACAGTACGAGACTAGGTTCGTGGACCTGGCTCGTCATGCTATTATCATACTTCCCACGGATCGGGAAAGGGTGAGAAGGTTTATTGATGGCTTGAATCAGCCAATTCGACTACAGATGGCTTTGGGGGCAGGAACTGAAATCACTTTTCAAGAGGTGGCTAATGCAGCCCGCCGGATCGAGATGGCTCTGTCACAGGGAGCAAGACATGGATCAGATAAGAGATCTCGTAATTCGGGTAGATTCAGTGGTACCTCGTCTGGAGGTAGAGATTCTCATGATAGAGTCCATCCTCCTAGGCCTTACCAGTCAGCTCTTCAGGTTTCTCATGATGTTTCTGGTGATCGTAATTCTCAGCCACGCTACTCTGATCAGCAGCCTATCAGTGCACCACCACTTCGCTATTTTCAGCAGCCGAGGGCTTGTTTTACGTGCGGTGATCTTGGGCACATTGCAAAGTATTGCCCTCGAGCTTCTGACAGATCTCAGCCGCAGAGATCTCGTGCCATGATTCAGGCCCCAGTTCCCCCACAGCCTGCTCAGCCAGCTAGAGGCGGAGGTAGAGGACATAGAGGTGGTGGTAGAGGTCATAGAGGTAGAGCTCAGACCGATAGAGGTAGAGACCAGCCAGCAGCTGATCGTCCTAGAGATACTGCTCAGGGTGGTGGGGCACAGTCCCGATGTTATGCACTTCCCGCCAGACCAGAGGGTGAGTCTTCCGATGCCGTCATTACAAGTATTATTTTGGTTTGTGATAGAAAGGCATCAGCATTATTTGACCTTGGGTCTACATATTCGTACGTGTCTTCCTATTTTGCACCGTACTTGATTCAGCCTAGTGATCCACTAAGTGTTCCTGTTCATGCGTCTACACCAGTAGGCGATTCTATTATGGTTGATCGAGTTCATTGGTCATGTATTATAGTAAGTGAGGGTCTCGAGACCCGTGCTAATTTATTGCTCCTAAATATGGTGGACTTTGATATTATATTAGGCATGGACTGGCTATCTCCATATCATGCTATTTTAGATTGCCATGCCAAGACTGTGACTTTAGCTCTGCCGAATTTTCCTCGTATAAAGTGGAAAGGAATTTCAGGTTGTACTAGTCGCAATGTTATTACTTATGTTAAGGCTCAGTGTATGGTTGGGAAGTGATGCTTGGCTTATTTGGCCTATGTCCGTGATTCCAGTGCTGAGGTTCCTTCTATTGACTCTGTGCCAGTGGTTCGCGAATTTCCTGAAGTATTTCCTTCAGACTTGCCGGGTATGCCGCCCGATAGGGACATTGATTTTTGCATTGACTTGGCTCCAGGCACTCAGCCCATTTCCATTCCCCCATATCGTATGGCTCCGCCAGAGTTAAAAGAATTGAAGGAACAATTGCAGGATTTACTTGAAAAGGGTTTCATTAGACCTAGTGTTTCGCCGTGGGGTGCACCTGTATTATTTGTAAAGAAGAAAGATGGTTCGATGAGAATGTGCATTGACTATCGACAGTTAAACAAGGTGACTATCAAAAATAAATATCCACTTCCACGAATTGATGATTTATTTGACCAGCTTCAGGGTGCCAAGGTATTTTCAAAGATAGATTTGAGATCTGGCTATCATCAGCTAAATATTAGTGCATCTGATGTCCCTAAGATAGCGTTCCGCACTCGGTATGGACATTATGAATTTCTGGTCATGTCTTTTGGGTTGACAAATGCTCCAGCAGCTTTTATGGAATTAATGAATCGGGTGTTCCGGCCTTATTTAGACTTGTTTGTAATAGTCTTCATTGATGACATATTAATATATTCCCGCAGTCAGGAGGAGCATGCGCAACATCTCAGAGTGGCCTTGCAGACTCTGAGAGATAGCCAACTATATGCAAAATTTTCAAAGTGTGAATTTTGGCTAAGTTCAGTTGCATTCCCGGGTCATATTGTGACGGCAGCAGGTATTCAGGTTGATCCGAAGAAGATTGAGGCAGTCAAGAACTGGCCTAGACCGACATCAGCCACAGATATTCGGAGTTTCTTGGGATTAGCGGGTTATTATCGCCGATTCGTAGAGGGATTTTCATCTATTGCAACCCCACTGACCAGATTGACCCAGAAAGGTGTTCAATTTGAATGGTCCGGTGAATGTGAGGCGAGCTTTCAAAAGCTCAAGACAGCTTTGACCACAGCACCGGTATTGGTTTTACCCAAGGTACAGGACCTTATACTGTTTATTGTGATGCTTCCCGTATTGGGCTTGGTGCGGTGTTAATGCAGGATGGCAAGGTTATTGCCTATGCTTCGAGGCAGTTGAAGATTCATGAAAAGAACTATCCTGTGCATGATCTAGAATTGGCGGCGATTATTCACGCATTGAAGATCCGGCGGCATTATTTGTATGGTGTAGCATGTGAAGTATACACCGATCATAAGAGTCTTCAGTATTTGTTTAAGCAGAAAAAGTTGAATTTGAGCAAAGAAGGTGGCTAGAATTGCTAAAAGATTATGATGTCACCATTTTATATCATCCGGGAAAAGCAAACGTGGTGGCCGACGCCTTGAGTAGGAAGTCAGCCAGTATGGGTAGTCTTGCTTATATTCCAGTCAATCAGAGACCACTTGCTTTGGATGTTCAGTCCTTGGCCAACCGATTTGTGAGGTTGGATATTTCTGAGCCTAGTCGAGTACTATCTTGCACGATCGCTCGCTCTTCATTATTGGAGCGTATCCGCGATCAAAAATATTATGATTCTTATTTATGTGACCTTAGAGATACGGTTCAGCGAGGAGGTGCTAAACAGGTCACCTTAGATGCTGATAGGATCCTAAGGATGCAAGGGCGCATTTGTGTACCAAATGTTGATGGGCTTAGAGAATTGATTCTAGAAGAAGCTCACAGTTCGCGGTATTCTATTCATCCAGGCGCAGCGAAAATGTATCAAGATTTGCGTCAACATTATTGGTGGCGCAGAATGAAAAGGATATTGTGGCATATGTGGCACGGTGCCTTAATTGTCAGCAGGTTAAGTATGAACATCAGAGACCCTGGCGGTTTATTTCAGAGAATTGAACTTCCTGAATGGAAGTGGGAGCGTGTAACGACCCAGCCCGTCGTTACGGGAGTTAACGCCCTGTTTTATTTATTTAACACTTCAATATGCTATTTTAAATGTGTTTGGAATGTTATAAGCAAATCGGAGACAATTTGAATAGAAATAAGGCCATAAATCCCTTTATGAGGAGAATAGGTTGGAAAAGTCAACTGAATGTTGACCGATGAGGTAGACAACCCGGAATTGAATTATGATGATTCTACTAGTTTTGGAGGATGATTTATGATTTAGGAGAGCAATCGGAATTGAATTTGGAAGTCCGGTGTAGAATTAAGCTTGAATTGGCTAAGGTTGGATTTTGGCGAATTCTGGATGGTAGGTGAGATTTTGATTCGAGAGTCGGAATGGAATTTTGATAGTTGCAGTAGCTCCATTAGGTGATTTTGGATATGCGTGCAAAGTTTCAAGTCATTCGGAGGTGTTTAGGTCGGGTTTTAGATAAAATGCAAGTTTCGGAAGTTTTAGAAGAACTTAGGCTTGAATCCGATGTAAATTTGGTGTTTTGATGTTAGTTTTGGTGTTTCGAGAGTGAAACTAAGTTTGAATGATCATATGTGGCATGTTAGTATGTTCGTATGCAGTCCCGAGGAGCTCGGATGAGTTTCAGATAGGTTTGGGTTGCGTTATGCTCGTTTTTCTTATGCTTCGACATCGTTTTTTTCAAGCATAAATGATATTATATTGAACAAATGAGCTCCGATTACTGTTTTGAATGAAGAATTAGATCCGTATCGTAATTACGGACTCGTAGCAAAAAGAATCATCGAATTTGGACATCGTATGAGGATTTTATGGCTATTTTACTAAGGTTGCCCAGATTTTCAGGTTAATGACGAAACTGCCCCCGACGGCGTATTAAAAACCTGCACTATTTGCAAATCTTAAAACCTACATATCTCCTTCATTATAAGGTCAAATTGAGTGATTCAAAAGCCTAAATTCATTAAAATTTCACAAGGAATCTATTGGGTGCAGTAAAACGCGTGAAAAGTATACCTATAATGAGAAGACCGAGTTTTCTTCCAATTTTGGAACGGGAAGAAGCTTCTGAGGCGATTTTTAAGAGAGAAATCAATGGGCAATCGCTGGAGGTAAGTTTCCTGAATCAAAAACATGATTTTATGCTAGAATCAACACCAAAATTCCTGAAATTGGGTAGAATTTGTGAAGAATTAGGGCCTAAATCATGAAAATGAATTTTTGGGTTTTAAAAGGTCATTCGAACTCCGATTTCGATAAATTTTATATGAACAGACTCGTGGCGAGACGAGGATCGCGTTGGTACTAATTTCGGAATTTTCCGAGCAGTGGGCCCGGGGTCGGGTTTTACCAACTTGGTGTATTATTGCGTATTTCGTATAAATTGAATTGGGTTATGTTTCTTTGACCCGTATTTGATATAATTATTGTGATTTGACTAGATTCTATGCACGAGGCAGTGAATTTCAAAGGAAAAGGCATCGCGGACGAGTCTACGGCCGGCTAGAGGTGAGTAGTTTGTGTATATGGTAGCCTGAGGGTTCGAAACCCCGGCTTAGTACATTGTGACCCTAGTAGGGCGTGGCTCGCACCCCGTGGTATGTGCGGGAATGATTGTGACTGGGGATTGAGACTTGGTTCATCCCGGATATGGAAAATATGATATTAGTGATGGAAATACGCTGTGTTTGACATATTTGTGGGCTGTAAGCCTTGTTTGGGGCCTTGTGCCGACCTGTAGTATCCCTAGGGGATAATATTTATGTGATAGCTATACTTGCGTAATCACTGATCTCAGTCCTGGAATTTGAAATCACACTATTGAAATGTTAAGTCACCGGTTTTTGCAAATTAAATAAAAGTTAAAGTACTTTTCATAAATTATGAACTGGGAACTGGAATTAAGAAAAATGAACTGTTTTTGTGACTTATCTGATTTATGTGGACTGAGGATGGATCGGGCTGCACGCCGCAGCGGTTTATATGAGGATCGGGCTGCACGCCGCAGCGGTTGATATGAGGATCGGGCTGCACGCCGCAGCAGTATTGCGCTTGGGCTGTAGGAGCCCCTCCGGAGTCTGTACACACCCCCAGTGAGCGCCGTCGACGTTAAATGGATCGGGCTACACGTCGTAGCGGTTATGTGCATTGCATTGCATCTTTATTTGTTAAATTATTCTGTGGTAGCTGTATTGTACTGTTGATGCTAGTTCGTAGGAGATTCGGACTGTAGTTAGCTTCATACTGTGGTATTTTGTGGATTTCCTTCTTTCAGCTGCTTTTATATAATTATTACTCACTGAGTACTTAGTACTCACCCCTACTTCATGCACCTTTGT
>JASVEL010012621.1:0-171647 GCA_032618575.1 Nicotiana noctiflora
TAGTCCCTAAATAAGAGCTTTGAAACTAGAAAACGGTCCGTAGCCGGAAAAGTGTTAAGACGATCTCGGAACGGAAATCCGATGGTTCCATTAGCTCCGTTAGGTGATTTCGGGGTTAGGAGCGCGTTCGGAATGTATTTTGGAGGTCCGTAGCTCAATTAGGCTTGAAATGCCGAAGGTTGAAATTTTGGCGAATCCGAACGATAGGGGAGATTTTGATCCGGGGGTCGGAATGGAATTCCGACAATTTCTGTAGCTTCGTTATGTGATTTTGGATATGTCCGCAAATTTTCAGGTCATTCGGACGTCGTTTGGTCGGGTTTTAGATCGAATGTGCAATTCGGAAAGTTTTAAGAAATTTAGGCTTGAATTCGATGTGAATTATGGATTTTGATGTTGTTAGACGTGTTTTGATGATTAGAATAAGTTCGTATCATGTTTTGGAATAGGTTGGTGGTTTTCGTTGGGATCCCGGGGGCCTCGGGATGAATTCGGGGGTCCAAACGGACCATTTTGGTGCCAATTGCACTGCTGGTTCTGCTGCAATATTGCAGAGAAATTTTGTGCTTCGCGATCGCGAAGCTGCTCATACGATCGCATAAGAGGAAATTATTGGGCCCTGCGATCGCGAGGGGGAGTCTGCGATCGCGTAGGGTGAATTTGGGAAGCTCTGCGATCGCGAGGTAGAGTCTGCGATCGCGTAGGGTAGAGGAGTGAGGACCGGTAGTTGTTCTTCGCGATCGCGACGCGGGGGATGCGATCGCGTAGGGTGTTAATCGAAAGCGGTGCGATCGCGGTCGAGGTGATGCGATCGCGTTGAATGGTCAGGTTGAGCACTGCGATCGCGTCCTGGACCACGCGATCGCGTAGAGGAAAATAGGCCGCCCATATTTTGTGCATCGCGATCGCAAGCCCAGTGCTGCGATCGCGTAGAGTAAATTGGCCTGGCAGTGACTTTAAGTCCAGAAACATTTCAGCCGCGACCCCATACACAAAAACGCCATTTTTGAGCTCCAAGAGAGGGAATTGAAGGGGAAACGCTGGGATATCACCGGGAAATCATCGGGGGTAAGTTTCTTAACCTTAATTTGTTGGTTTATCATGAAACCATGATTATTTCACTGAAATTGGAAGATTAAAGGTGGGTTTGAGCCCTAGGCCTAAATATTAGAAAATCTTTGATTTGAATGGGCAAACGGAGTCCGATTTCGATAAATTTTATATGCACAGACTCGTATCGAGATAAGGAACCCGAATATATATTTTTCGTGATTTTTCGATAAGCGTACCGGAAGTCGGGTTTTGACAACTTGTGGGTTTTTGGTGAATTTTGAGTTATTTTGATTGGGTAATGCCCGATTGGCCTATTTTGACGTGATTCTATTGATTTTATTAGATACTACACTTGTGGAGGCCGACATTCGTGGCAAGAGGGTTATTACTTAGCGGTTTTGTACCGGAATTGAGGTAAGTGGCTTGTCTAACTTCGTGTGGGGGAACTTTCACCCCTAGGATATTATGTGATAGTTTAAATGCCTTGTACGCGAGGTGACGGGCGTGTACATGCACTGGTTGTTGTAACACACACTTTACTTGAATTGTCCGATTAGTGATATTCCTGCTCTTAGCTGATAAAAGCGTTACCATTACCCGGTATTACTTAGAAAAGCATGATTAGCTAGGATTCAACATGTTTAATTGCCTAGTTGATTTACTTGAACACTTGATAAATTGTTGGCACTAATTTCGGTGAAGTTGTAATTCAACATATTATTTTCTCTCTGTGTGTTTTCTTTATTTGATGTGTTGGTGGACTGCGGGTTCAATTCCCGGAGATCCCAGGGCTGTGGGTTCGATTCCCAGAGACCCGGAGTGATATTGATATGGACTATGGGTTCGATTCCCGGAGATCCTGAGTTATTGATATATTATTGAGATATGGACTGCGGGTTCGATTCCGGAGATCCTGAGCTATTGTGATATGGACTGCGGGTTCGATTCCCGGAGATCCTGAGTTATTGATTATTTATTGAGATATGGGCTGCGGGTTCGATTCCCGGAGACCCAGAGGTACTGAGAATGGGACTGTGGGTTCAATTCCCACAGATCCTGGATTTGTTTATTTGAGTTGGTTATTTGTTGTTAGCTTAATCGTAGACAGTTGCAGTAATTATCATAATGTTGTTATTTCGGAAATTATTATCATTTAAACTGTTTATTTTGTTTTCATCCTTATATTATTGTTTCTCAGTAGGGCCCTGACCTACCTCGTCACTACTCCATCGAGGTTAGGCTTGGCACTTACTGAGTACCGCCGTGGTGTACTCATGCTACTCTTCTGCACACTTTTGTTGTGCAGATCCGGGTACATCAGAGGAGGCTCGTACTAGGTGATTCCGCAGCTTTCTGGGAGACTTCGAGGTATGATCTGCTACGTCCGCGGATCCGGAGGCTTCCCTTCCATTCTAGTATTACTAGTTGACATTTTTCTTCATTTCGTTGTTAGATACTCTTTACACATAGAGCCACGGTTGTATTTCTCTTTTAGTCTGTGTTACCGTGGGGTTCCGGATCTTGGTAGTGTTTTATTTACTGTGTGACGGATGTATGTGCCAAGTGGCATGAATTACATATCTTTTTATGCTATTTTTCCACTGTTTCTTATTTAGATGTTTATAACTTGTATATTCCGCAACGTGTTAGGCTTACCTAGTCGTGGGGACTGGGTGCCATCATGACATGTTCACAATTGGTGAACTAGGGTCGTGACAACCCCGCTCCTTGAACGGCGGGTGGAGCATCTCAAAGTATGAGACAAAAGATAATGCATTTTGACTGTCTCGTGAAAATTTAATTTTTATTATGATAACTCATTATAGTAACAAAATATTCATCACAGATGAAAATGAATACGAGTTTTTTCTGCAAAAAAAAATCTATAAATTGCGAACATTTTGTTTCGAATCATAGAAGCTTTGAAGAATATTTTGTCCAAAATCTTTAAAGTTTAATACATGTTAAATAAATGTACATCTGATGGTTCAAATCCATTTCCTAGCAATATGCCTATATTTGTTGAATATAGCAGTGATTAAACAGATTCCATAAGTTATGATTAAAATTTAGAATGAACGTAGCTCTCTCCTTTACTCGAGTTAATTTTATTGTATTTTGTTATCAAAAACCATTGGAAGTGTTTTCTCATAGGATAAATATTATTCACCATGAGAAAAAAATTAATTTCATTCAAAAGACTTTCCACTAGTCTCACATTGGTTAAGGATACGACATAGTCCGCACCTTATGAGCTGCTTTTTTGGGGTGAGTTAGGTTCTACATTCATTTTCGTTATGTGATACCATTAGGGTTATCCATTTGTATCGGATATTCAAAGTCTGAACCGATCCGTTTAGTTTTGAATTTTAATTGGATCAATTTTCGGATTGTGTTTACTAAAATTTTGAATTTTGGATTGGTATAATTTTAATCCGATCTGATCCGATCCAAAATTCGAAATTATTAGGATATGTGTAAATAGTAAACTTTAGTTTCAGATAGTCAGTAATTCCTTTATATATTTCTCCAAGTTATTGCCTTTACAATTGGTCGATTATATTGGCACCATAGTACTCTCATAATTGCATAAACATAAATTTTTTCTTAATGTATTGCCTCTTTTAGAAAAAAAATATACATATGAGTTTGTAACTTTGAGGCATAATAATCCGACCCAAAATCCGATCAGATCCAAACTTTAAAATCCTATCCGATATTAATTCAAATTGTATTTTTTAGAATCTGAATCCGAAATGTGTTAAAATCTGATCTGATCCATATACAACGGTAGATACAAGTAGTCATATTCTTAATTACCCAATATTATATTTCAATACTAAGTTGTCCACGCTCCAAACGTCCAATGTTGAACGTGTGAGGGATTGTTAGGGTCTAACACTAGTTGTTGTCTACTTGTATAATTTTTTACAATTATCAATCACCAATGCTAGCTTTTGTGGTTAATTTCGATTCAACGTCCATTTTCTTATCATCCACAAGATTTCTATATCTAATTGAACTTTGTAGGTTGAATCTTGACAAAACTAAAAAAATTCAGTAAAAGCTAAGACAAATTGAACATTGCTAGATAGTGACAAAAAAGCATAGTGGGCTTTAATTTGGATCTTATAATCAGAAAATATCAATTTATTTTGAGAAATTTTACACCCTATAGAAAATCTTACTATCCTATTTATTAATAATAAATACTATTTAAAAATATTACATCATATAGATACCCTTTATTCTAAATAGCAAATTATTTATTTATGGTTATATCCTAAATTTAAGGCATCATATATGCCAAAAAAGTTATTTCTCTCTCCACGTAATTGGTCACATTAAACTAATTATAAAAAAAATCAACTTTTCACTAAAATTTGAAACAGAAAACAATAATTCAAGACTATTAAAATGAAAATTCTGATTCAACAAGCACAAAAATCATCAGTGGAAACATGAATACTGATCAATAAATTACAATAAATCAAAACAAACATTGACGATATCACCCATATGACTCAAAATCGAAACACGAAAATAAATAATTAGAAGAAGAACTGAAAGAACGAAGATTAAATCTAAGCAGGGGCGGACCTATGCTTTGGGGTGGGGGGCACGGGCACCCGTTGGCCTCGGTAAAAATATTGTATATATATTGTATATATATAAGTTAATACAAGAAGGACCCCTATAAATATATTATGATGCACCCTTAGTCACAAAGATTGGGTAGAACAATTGGTTTGTGAATAGTTGGTTTTTTCAAGACCCAAGTTCAAATCTCAGGTTCAACAATAATACTAATATTTTTGATTGGGTCTCATTTGGTAATTTCAACGCCAACATGCCTACTAGTAACTTTTTCTCTCTTTGAGAGAATTTCAACACGTCTATTATAGTGTATTTGATTTAGTTTTTTTCAATGGATCAACCTCTTTTACTTTTAGTTAAATCTCTACATCAAAAGCTTCTTCTACAATTATTTCTCTCAACGCAAAAAACTTCTTCCTTAATTTTCAAAGCTCATATGCAACCACTAGTTATTAGTCCGCCTAAAGTCATCGAGTAATTATTTCTGTCGCGACCATACTGCCTATAAATATTGTTAAGGTACTGTTACAGTGCACCCGCTACCTTTAAATCCTGGGTCCGCCTCTGAATCTAAGTTACAAACTTCACAAAATGAAAAGAGAAGACATGCACAAAATACCAAACCGAAAAAAAAAAATGTGAACACCATTAATTTTTGACTTCATATGTATTCAGCTACAGTGAATTAACTTGTATTCAACTTCATTAAACGATCGAATGAGTTGTATTCATCAAATGTCAGTTTAATTCAACTTTATCAATCAGATGAACTAATTTGTATTCAAATGTATTATAGTGTATTTTCTAATTTTTGTATGCAAGTATTGTATCTTTAAGTTAGTTAACTAAAATTAGGGATATCAAATTTGTTTTGATTTTATTCCTTCCGTTTTTATCTTCTTCAACGTCTCATAAATTGTGCAGATACGTTACTTTGTTTACGCTAAATACGGATTAATACATCTTAATACAGATCCAGTTTTACTGGAATCCCTATTTGTGCGGCGTCATTTCATGTTGTATTATTGAATACTATACATTTAATACATTATATACATCGTCAATTATCGTAAAACACATCTATACCACGTAATATAGGAAAGGGTTTCTATTTATTGCTAATTAGATCTTAAAGAATGTGTTTTGTGAAAAATTCTCTTTATTTAGCTACCTATTCAGAGGTGCTAAAAGGGCCTTTTAACAAGACAAGAAATTCAAAGTTGACAAAAAACATGTCTATACGCTATTTTTAGGTCACAAAAAGTTGTTAATCAAGTGGATGACACGTGTCTCCGATCCAAATAGAAACTTAAAAAATAGAGAGATTAGAAAATGAAGTAGAATTGGATCCAGAGATAGGTGAGAGTTATATGATTTCGATTGAAAGATGTAGAGATCGACGGTTGACAGGTAGAAGTGTGTTTCTCCTAGGTTTTTCGGTAGTACTAAGAATATTTTGTATTTGCTTGTTCATGGTTCGTTATTATTACATGATGTGTCATTCGCTTCCGTTATCATATTACATTATTGTTACTGTTGTTTGTTGCTTGGTTGCTTTATTTTCATTGTTCCTTGAGCCGAGGGTCTATCAAAATTCGGAAACAACATCTCTATCTTTATAAGATAGGGATAAAATTTGCATACATACTATCATCCTCGTACTCAACTTACGGAATTACATTGATTTTGTTGTTAAATAAAGATTTATCTTATTTCTCTCTATTATATTTTTCCTTTTGAAGACACCATTAATTCATACTCCATTTGAACATCAAATATGTTTTAATATTTCAAACACTAAATTTCAATATTAGCAAATACTGATTTAGCCATTAATATTTGCAAAGATTGAACTTCGGTATTTGAAATACTTTGTCAAATATTGCAATATTGGTCTGAAGAGTTATCTCGGAGCAAAATGGTAAAATTATCTTCATATAACCTTAGTTCAAGGTTTCGGGCCGTAAAATTAATCATTAATGTTTGCATTAGGTTACACTGTTAGACTATCTATATCACCCAAAACCCTACGTGAACGCAGGACGTTTCGTGCATCCGCTTGCCCTTTTTTGGTATGAAGAGTATTTCAAGTAAAATAACGATTTCACTTTTTAAAAATTTTAATTTTCACAAATTTTCGTTTAACTAAAATTCATGTCTTAATAATGTTTATACCTTCTGTAGGACTTTGAGACTTTTGGCTCACATTATATTATAGGCCTCGAGCCCTTGAAATATACCTAAGTTCAACTGAAAATACTTTCTTTGGAACAACCACAAGAATTCAATTGAAAGGAACAGTTAATTGTTATCATCTTTGTGAAAATAACCAGATTTGGCTATTTTCTCAAACTTTTCTTGATAAGCAATGAAGTGTTTGTAGCCACACATAAAAAATGAGATGTAGATAGGATAACTTGTGCATTTCTGCCAATTGTCATTTACTTTGATAAGAAAATGTTGTTCACACAAAACTTTGCCAATTGCTATTCTTCTACTAATTTTTCTTATCTCTTTCTGAAATATAGAAACAGAAGAAGTAAACATGCAACAATTTCATTTGCAAAAAAGAGAGAAATTTCTGAAAATTCAACAGGCCAAGAAAACTCCATTTTCTCTCTGAAAATTCCTAGAAAATTTCTTGCTCAAGCTGCTATTGGAGTCTTTGCTCTAGGGTTCATTGATGCAGGGTAATTTTTCCTAAATTTTAAGCTTTGATTTTATCTCTGCACATGCTCGAGCAGTCACTAATATTTGTATATTTGTATTATGATGTAATGTCTATATTACACCTTTGGTGTGCGCGAATCCCGCGCGAACACAGAATATCTTGTGTACATGACTGCTCTTTTTTAATTTTATATTTTTTATATTCATAATACATTTCAAGATGCTAGAAAAAAAATATTGTTTTTCCCCTTTTGTTATTTTCCCTCTAATTTTTACTAAATATTTCAGGTATAGTGGAGATTGGTCAAGAATTGGAGTGATCTCAAAAGAGAGTGAAGAATTGCTAAAAATTGCAGCATATTTTATAGTACCTTTATGTCTATTTCTGATATTTTCTTTCTCTAATAAGAAAACTGAGGATTGAAAGCTTTCTACGGTTTTGTTCCTATTTTACCCTTGTAAATGAGTAATTATATAAGCACGAAATATTTGGACTTTCAACTCTTAATTAATACACTATGTTGATTCAATCTGTTTTTTTTTTCTACTCGATTTCTGGTACCTGTGTTGGTGTCCGACAAAATTTCGATCCGTGCTAGAAAGTCCCAAATTGGAGGATAAAGTGCTACCAAAAGCATCTAATTGTCCTTTAGGTCTCTTCCCCGAAATACTTTAATTTCCAGCACTCTAGTTATTCTCCGACGGAATTTTATTTATATATATATATATATATATATATATATATATATATATATATATATATATATATATTGACAATGTAAATAATATTTTTTTAATTTACCGTTGCAATTTAACTGGTTTAAACTTGTTATTACTCTACTATGTTGGTATGTTTGATTGAGGTCCTGGGGGCCTCGAGTGAGTTTTGGGTGCTTAACGGATTAGTTTGAGATTGAAGTTGCTGCACATGGTGTTTTCACACCTGTGCACCTTAGGCCGCAGGTGCAGAGCCGCAAAAGCTGATTTTGACCCTGTCCGGTTGAGTCCGCAGATGCGACGAGGAGTCCGCAGAGGCAGAGGCGCAGAAGCGGTTGAGGACCGCAGGAGCGGGCATGGGTGGCCTAGTGCTCGCAGTTGTGGTTCCTGCCCACTTAAGTGAATTCCGCACTTGCGATGAAATTTCTGCATGTGTGGCGCCGCAGGTGCGAAGAAGGGTCTGCAGGTGCGGTTTGACTGGCAAAAAAAGTGCAAAATCGAGGATTTGATTTCATTCTCCATTTTTGGACCTAGAGAGATCGATTTGAAGTGAAATTTTGAGAGATTTTCAGAGGAAGCTCGTAGATAACATTTCCTTGCACGATTTTGGTTGCATTTCATAAATCTGTAGTTGTTTTCTTCATTTAATCAAGGAATTTGAGTGAGAAAGTTAGGAAAATGGAGGAAAAGTTTCCTAATCGAATTTTTGAGTTTTGAGAGATATTTGACATCGGATTTGGATAATTATGGTATGAGTGGACTCGTGAGTGAATGGTGTTCATAATTTATGACTTTTACCCAATTCCAAGACATGGGTCCGGGGAGGATTTTTGGGCGTTTTTTCTATTTTCTTGCCTCAACTTTGATTTCATTAGTTAAATTAGTATTTTGTAGCTATATTTATGTTATGTAATTGATTTGGCTAGATTTTAGTCATTCGGAGCCGGATATTCGTGGAAAGAGGATTATTTCGGATTGATTTGAGCTTGATTCAAGGTAAGTGGCTTGCCTAACCTTGTGTGGGGGAACTCCCTTTAAGATTTGGTATTGTTTGATGTATGAGCGCCATGTACGTGAGGTGAGGAGTACGTACACGGGCTATTTGTTGTAAAATCTTTTTTTTTACTAAATGTTAACCCGTTTTTCCTTGTTTGAACTATACTAGAATATGTAATTACCTTATTTAGGTTAGAAAAACATGCCTACGTGTTTTAACTGTCTACTTGAGCTCTGTGCAGCATGTCTAGTAAAAATCACACGTTTTCTTTTATGTGAACCTAGTCTAAATTGTAGATTTCCTTGTTTAAACTATTGCTTATATTGATTGAGCTGCATATTTACGTTGGGACTACGGAACGATATTCCAGAAGATCTTGTTGTACTGCATATTTACTTTGGAACTACAGAACGGTATTACAGGAGATACCCTTGCACATTTACGTTTGGGACTACGGGACAGTATCCCGGGAGATCCCCATGTTGTTATTACTGTGTTCTGAACTGTTGGCTTCCATTGAGTTATATTCCTGTTTGAATTTCGTATTTATTTTATTGCAATATTCCTTATGTCTTATTTCATTATATTTATACCACTAGGACCCTGACCTGATCTCGTCACTAATTGACTGAGGTTATGCTTGTCACTTACTAGATATTGTTGTGGTGTACTTATACCCTTTCTCGCACATGTTTTTCGTATGTAGATCCAGGTACTAGCTATCAAGATCGGAAGGGACGCAAACATCAAGGAAGAATTCTGTCATACTTATCGACTGCCAAAAGAAAGAATCTGACGAGAATCATTGGCTAGTACCTTATTCATGGAAAGAGTCAACTCTTTCCAACGATCAAAACCCTTGGATTGACAAACCTTCCAACCATCATTGTATAAATTCATAGTGCAAACCAATCCTTAGTATACTTTGATCGAACCAAAATAACTCTATTTAATTTACTGCAAACAAGCATAGTAGCCTATATAGATCTGTTGTGTAACAAGTCAGTGATAGAAAGAGAGCATACAACTAGTGAGCCATTGTATCAAACGAGTGCTAAACAATGAGAGAGAAATATCTTGCAACCTAAGGGGACTGGATTAGGATTCACATTGAATCATTCTCAAAAAGGATTCACATTGAATCTGAACCGGTATAAAATTCCTGGTGTCTTTAATTTTTGCATTTACTTTCTGCTTATTATTCCAATTGGTATCAGAGCGAGGCTCACACTTTTTCTTTTTGCTTAACAGCTTGTGAGAAAAAGATCATGGAAAATCAAGTTGTAGTTGGAGCTCTATTTCAGGAAGGAACTTCTCAAGTGAGACCACCTTACTTCAATTGACAACACTTCTCCCATTGGAAAATCCGCATGGAAATCTTCACTAAAGCATACGATGTCAAAGTATGGAGAGTTATCAAAACGGGAAACTACCCATTGCTTGCCAGAACACCACCACTCGCTGACCCTGATAATATAGACTCATGCTCAAACAAGTAATTGGAAGTTGTACAAATAAACCACAAGGAAAGGAATCTGCTTCATAATACAATAAGTGGTGAAAAATATGAAAAGATTTCTAGTTGTGATACTGCCAAAGAAATGTGGGATAAACTCGAAGTCACATATAAAGTTACCATCAAGGTAAAGGAAACCCACATAAATATGCTAGTTCACAACTATGAACTATTCTAAATGAAGGAGGAAGAATCCATCGAAGAAATATTTGCTCGGTTCAGTAAAATAATCAGCGACTTAAAGCTTTTGGCAAACCATACTCCAGGGCAATTAAGTTAGGAAAATTCTCAGAAGTCTACTAACCACCTGGCAGACTAAAGTTGTCACTTTGGAATCTCAAGATATTAATAAGTTATCATATGATAAACTACGAGGAGAGCTTATTGCTTTCGAAAGAACGCATCTAAAGAAGACAAATCAAGAGGAGAAGAAGAAAATTGTAGCATTCAAAGCCACTACTGAAGCTGCTGAGAATGAAATTGATGATCCTGAAACTCTACAAGAGGAAATCACTATGATGTCTAGAAACATAGATGGATTAATGAGAAGATATAGAAATACAAAGAAAGAAAGATTCCACCAAGAAGATCCAGACAATACAATGAACAAGACATAAACGATAGAAAATGCTATGAATGTGGAAAGTTTGAACACTGTCACACCTCCTTTTTACCGCACCCGCGAGGGCGCAAGATATAAAAGAGAGTTTTTCCAATTAAAGGACAACCAAAACGGGATTCATTTATTGAGAGATTCGGAGTCGCCACTTGGGAGATTTATGGTGTCCCGAGTCACCGGTTTGAAACCCGAATTGAGGAAAGGTTTGACTCTATTTAATGGTCCGCGAACCAGAAATTCGGATAAGGAATTCTGTTAACCCGGGAGAAGGTGTTAGGCATTCCCGAATTCCGTGGTTCTAGCACGGTCGCTTAACTGTCATATTCGGCTTATTTATCTGATTTTTACAGTTATATACTTAATGCAAATTAATATCACTTTACCGCTTTTATTATTATTATTATTTACGAAAGAGAATGTTGTCTAAAAATATGTTTCGAATCACGTCACATGAAATGCACCCGGATCCTCGACACATTCTTATTCAACATTTTGGGATTTGGATTTGGGCCGCATGAAATGCACACCCGTATTTAAGAAGGTAAAATTATTAAAATACGCGCCTAGAGCGATTAATTATTTACATTTTTGAGAAGGCCAGGAAATTCGCTAAGGAACGGAACATCTCGAAATCTAAATATTTTACATATACATTTATGAGAGGGTTGTGCGATTAGTGTAACTATTGGGCGAGCGCGCACTTTGATTCAAATCTAAGCGAACTCATCCCATTGTATTTTACTTAAGAGTTGATTCCCGATTATTTAAAACTTGCTACGAACCACGCCACGTGAAATGCGCTTGTGGTTCACGACACGCTTTATTTGCTCTTTCCGAAATTGGGGTCGGGTCGCGTGAAATGCACACTGCTTTAATCTAATTACGTCGTTCGGTTGAGTAATAACTCACTAGCTAATCTTGCTTTTAAACGGGGTCTAACGTTAACGATTTGGAGATTACACACATGAGTAGAGAAGACTGAATAGAGATACAACAGACTAATTCAGGTTTACGTGCTTATCTAATGACAGTGTATCTTTGGTCTAGCTACACTTTTCCATAACCAAGACTAGCAATACAAACTTAATTAGAGAATAACAGAACGTAATTAAACATAAGAACTTTAGACGACTACATGATTCAACAGACTTCAAACATAAGCTTCAGGCTTCATTCTTTTCGAACCAAGGAATTACAACAACAGGGATGTGTACCTGGAATGCGGAAGAACGAAGATGAGTGAGCAGTGGCAATGCAGCAACAGTAACAGGAGCAACCAGTGGCAACACAGTAAACACAACGACCACACAATAAACACCACAGCAACAAAGATAGACCAGCAGCAAACTCAATAAACACAACAGCAAACAACTCAACACCAAAACAACCAGTGAACCAGCTATAGCCCCAACAAACCAACAGTGATCAAACCCTACCAATTAATGAACCAGTGGCTAAACTTGAACCCAGCAGCAATCAAACAGTATCCAATGATTCAGCCAGCAGCAACAACAAAATAGGACAACAGGCAGTAGCAATCACAGTTGCACTAGCACAACAACAATAATAACACAAGAACAATACTGGACCAGCAGCAACAATAGACCCAACAGCAACAACAATAGCCACCAGTGGCAAACTCAACACAGCAGCATCATACAACAATAAACCAGCAACATCAAGGTACCAGCAGTAACACAATGGACCAGCAGCAACACCACACAGCAGCAACAATCAAACAGACCCACAGCAAACAATAGACACACCAGCCACAACACTGGACCAGCAGCAACCAACAGACCAAGCAGCAACACTAAAACTTTAATGAAACAGTGGCCAGGGTCTATGTGTGAATGACTATATGCTTTCAATGTCTCTCTATGTATTTTCGAAATGTATCTTTGCTATGTGATCTCTGTCTCAGGTTCTTTCTTTTCAGCTATTACTGTCTATTTGCTCCCTCCAGCTACTCTCCCCTCTTTCTCCAGTGTGATGCTACATTTATAGCTAAAAACTCCAACCCCTCCTGAATGCCTGCTATCAATTAACTATTGCTCTGCCCACTCCTATCTCTGCCAGACCATGCTCTGCCTATATTCCCACTATCTATTGTCCAGGCATGGGTTTATCAATTAAAAATTGGTGGCAAGGGGACAACTGGTGGGCTTGCTCTGCTGTGACAGTGAATCCCACTGCTTAGCCTCATGCGCAGGACACCAAAGACTCTAAATGTTAAACCTTGATTTCCTAGTTAGCTAATTTGAATCATAACTTTATCTTCAAATCAATCAAACAGTCCTATTCAATCCAGGGATGCTGATTACTGTATGGTAATTCAAATAACTCAACCCATGTAATTAGAAAAAAACGACCTCTAATCAACTACAACACATAGCAATGATAACAGATTAGTTGACTAAACAACAGCAACCAAATCTCGGCAAATGCCGGACATATGCGAAGTTAACTATTTGACGACGCTAATCGACGCGAGTTCGTATCTTATAACTAACACATTCAAATGAACAGAACAATGATTGACCAAATAAAGGTCTTTGGGGATAGAAGAACAGACCAACTGATGCGAAAAAAAATTAAAAGCATAACAAATAAGAACTAAAACACAGATAAAGCAACCACACATGTTCACATAATCGAATTAAATCGACCAGGGAAGAAACGAATACCTCAAAAGAAATTCATGAGGCGGGCCGCTGGACTCATCCGTTTTGGGGTTCAATGGACCTTAATCGGGGTTTTCTCAGTTGAGAACACCTAGACTAAGGTCTATTAGACCCCAATTTCCATTGAATTACACAGACAAACTAGATTTGGATTTCTAGGGTTCTTGGTGCCGCTTTTGGGGCTTTTGCGATTCTGGCAAGATTCGAGGTAAACGAAAACCGGCGGGGGTATGAGGGAGGCCATGTGAGGGTTTGGGGTGAGTTTGGGGTGATTTGGCGTTGGTTCGAGTTTGACTCGAATCTTCAAATGAAGATTCGAGGAGCTCCGGAGTGATTCGAGGTTAGCGGAGGCCAGATTCGTAATGGGAGAGGTGAGGGGAACATTTGGTGTTAAAATGGGGGTGATTGGCCTACCGGAACCGCCGTGAGGCGATTTCCGGCAGGCGGCGCAACGGCGGCGGACGGCGAACTAATTAGTCTCTAAGAGAGACGATAGGCGTGAGGGGGGGCCTGGCTTGGGGGGCCTGGGTATGGTATTATGCTTATATACTAGGTGAGAGATTCGATCCTGGCCGTTAGATCATGTGTGATTAAGGGCCAGGATCTTTTGAGGTCAACCAAGACGTCACCGTTTGGATTAAGAGGAGACTGGGTCGGTCCGGGCTAACTGGGTCGGGCACCTGGGTGTGATCTCGACCGTTGGATTTGGAATGGGTCAACGGATGAGATCTGCTAGTGCTAAGAACGACGTAGCTTCGATGTCGTGCTACGTCGTTTCATGAGTCTTAGAGACTCGTTGAACGGACCGGGTGGAGCAAAACATATGGGCCTGGAGAGCTTGCATTTTTAGCCTTTTGTTTCATCAACACTCATTTTAAATAAAAGCCACTTCGAAAACAAAATTGAGTAGTAAAACAAATGCTTCATTAATTCAAATAGAAAATCAACCAATTGACAAAACACAAATGCGCATATATATTTTCTGTTTTTTTGATTAATTATTTACTTAGACAAACAAGCTCGAGCCCTCAAAAATGCAAAATTTCACAAGAATACACAAAAATGCCCACAATAAAAACAAACCATTTTGTTTTGATTTCATTTGGGAGTAGCTTGCGTGGGGTAAAAATTACGTGCTCACAAACACATCCAAGCAGAGTGTCCAGAACTGAAGATAATGATCTCCAGAGGATTCAACAAGAACATATCATTTTGAAGCTGGGGTGATGAGGATGACTCAGACCACTAAGAAATAGTAAATCTCTGCTTCATGACAATTCTTGTAAACGAGGTCACAACAAAACTTCAGGATACTGGACAGACTGCTTTATGGCAAAAGGAGAAACTAGCGAGGTAAGACCTTATGACTGTGAAAGATGCAACGAATTACAAGACATACTTGACTCCATCCTAAAGGAGTATAAAAAGATGATGAATGAACT
This sequence comes from Nicotiana noctiflora, assembly GCA_032618575.1. Taxonomy (NCBI): domain Eukaryota; kingdom Viridiplantae; phylum Streptophyta; class Magnoliopsida; order Solanales; family Solanaceae; genus Nicotiana; species Nicotiana noctiflora. The sequence continues at coordinate 15,296 of JASVEL010012621.1, forward strand.
CAAGAGACTCACCAGGGAAGTCAAAGACTGGAAACTCAAACATGAAGTATGTGAAATTGAAAAGGATGTACTTCAAGAAGAGTTTGAGTAATTGCAAATGCAATTTAATAACTTGCGCAAATCCACCAGTCACAGCTTTGTTAAGTCAAACCAGATGACTTACAAGTCAACTAGAAAAGAACCAATTAGAACTAGATCGGCTAATCGGTCGAACTAGTCGACTTACAAGTCAACTGGAAAGGAATCGGCAAATCCTATGACTGCTAATTCCAACTCGTATGAAAGACCTGAAAACAGGTCCGGGATTAAATGTCATTATTGTAACAAAAGTGGGCATAAATATTTTGGTTGTCACTTTCGTAAATCTCAAATGTCCGGATGGGGTTGGAAACATAAAAACTCTGAATCCAGTAACACTAGCTCACCAGGACCCAAGCAAGCTTGGATACCTAAAAGAAAGTAATATTTCTGTATTGTAGAAACACCATAGAGTAAAGAGCAAAGGAAAATGGTATCTAGATAGTGCGTGTTCCAGTCACATGACAGGTGACAAAAGCCTCTTTGAGGAAGTTACAAAGATTAATGGAGGAAGTGTCACATTTGGAGATGGTTCACGAGGCAAAATAGTTGGCACTGGAACTATTCATTTCAACAACAGTTGTGACATCACTGAAGTACATCTGGTTGATAGATTAAATTATAATCTTCTCAATATAAGTCAACTCTGTGACTTAGGATACGAGGTAAAATATAAGAGAACTGAATGTGCCATCGAAGACGAATCAGGTAAAATAATTCTTCCTGGAAAAAGGTACAAAAATGTTTATATACTTGATGGCTTCGAAAATAGAGATGGTCACATATGCCTAACCTCCATGTCTGATGATCCATGGTTGTGGCACCGACGTCTTGGTCATGCTAGCATGCATCTAATTGAGAAATTATCCAAACATGATTTAGTCATTGGGTTACCTAAATTGAATTTTTCTAGGACTCGCATTTGTGATGCATGTCAGATGGGTAAGCAAACTAGAAGCTCTTTCAAAAATAAAGACATAGTATCTACCTCAAAACCACTGTAATTACTTCATATGGATTTATTTGGACCAACTAAAACTGCTATCCTAAGAGGTAAGAAATATGTTTTGTTATTGTTGATGACTTTTCACGCTTCACTTGGGTAATTTTTCTGTCTCACAAAGATGAAGCCTTAGAAACGTTGAAGGCTTCTATAAAAGGATTGAAAGAGAAAAGGGTTATCCAGTCTCCATAATCCAAAGTGATCATGGAGGCAACTTTGAAAGCAGGGCCTTCAAAGATTTCTGTAATGATCAAGGGTACACTCACAACTTCTCTGCTCCTCGCTCACCTCAATAAAAATGGAGTTGCGGAAATAAAAAATAGAACTCTTCAAGACATGGAAAGAACCATGATGTTAGAACATTCTCTACCAAATCATTTCTGGGCTGAAGGTGTGAGTACTGCATGCCATATTCTTAATCGATGGCTCATAAGGTCCACTCTAAAAAAGACTCCGTATGAACTCTGGAAAGGTAAGAGTCCTAACATCAGTTACTTTTATCCATTTGGAAGTAACTGTTTCATTCATAATAATGGTAAGGACAATCTTGAAAAATTTGATCCACGACGTGACGAAGATATTATTCTTGGTTATTCTTTAAATTTAGAGTTTTTAATAAATGTACTTTGTGCATTGAAGAATCAGTTCATGTCATTTTCGATGAAAATAATCCCTTGGTCGAGAAAGGTATCAATGTAGGTGACGAAGATCGGAATCAAGAAATTCAGGATAAAGGAAAATCACATGAGTCAGCTAGTCTTACAGATGTAGCCAAGTCGACTAAACAAGTTAGCAACAATACTCTAGAACATTGTGTGGAGTCAACTATTAGCACTGTTCAACTAAATGACTGGAGAAATGAATCTGAATATCCACAAAAATATATCATAGGGTATCCAAACAAAGGTATGAAGACCAAGGATGCCCTAAAAACAAAGCAAATATTGCTTTGATCTCTCAAATAGGGCCAAAAAGGTTGAGGAAGCGTTGAAGAACTCAAGCTGGGTGAAAGCCATGCAAGACAAATTAGATCAATTCAGCAAGAATCAATTAAGGAAGCTGATACCCCGACCTAAAAATGTTTCTGTCATCGGAACAAAATGGGTGTTTAGAAACAAATTAAATGAAGAAGGACAAGTCATAAGGAACAAAGCTAGATTTTCTCAAGTCTATTCACAACAAAGTTGACTACGATGAAATGTTTGCTCCAGTAGCCTGATTAGAGTATATACGAATCCTGTTAGCTTATGCATCATTTAAAGGATTCTGATAATTTCAAATGGATGTCAAATGTGCTTTTCTAAACGGATTCATTGAAGAGGAAATTTTTGTGAAACAACCTCCAGGCTTTGAAGATTCAAAAATTCCTTATCATTTGTACAAGCTCACTAAGGCCTTATATGGACCGAAACATGATCCACGTGCTTGGTATGATAGGTTAAGTACCTTTCTTGTTGATCATGGGTTCACCAGAGGTAAAATTAATACTACTCTATTCATTAAACGATCAATAGAAAGTAATCTCATCATTCAAATTTATGTTGATACTATTATTTTTGGTAGTGCTACCTCTCTTATGTGCAAGGAATTTGCAAACCTCATGCAAAGTGAATTCGAATGAGTATGATGGGTAAACTCACATTTTTCCTTGGGCTTTAAATTCATCAATATGAAGAGGGAACCTTCATACGTCAAACTAAATATACCAAGGAGCTGATTCAAAAATTTGGCATAAGCAATGCGAAATCAATTGGGGCTCTGATCACTCCCAACTATACCTTCTAAAAAGGACAATGCGGTCGCTGCAAATATAATCCGGTTTACAAGTTCGGAGTCGAATATCACAGAGAACTAAGGTGTAGCTACAGTCGTTCACTATCACCAAGAAGACAAGCTTGAATAATTCCTAAGTTATAAATATTAAGATTCTTGTGTTTAACTAATTAACTAACAAATTAAACTACTAAATTAACAACTAAATATAGTAAGGGTTAAAGACAAGATTAAGGAGGTCTGGAGTTATGATTTCCTCAATTGTCGGAATCCTTTCCGCTGTGTCTTTTATAATTTTGCCTAAGTATTCTCTACCAATCACGAGCACTCTTATTACCGTAAATCTCTCCTGAGTAATTACAACAATTTACTAGACGCACTCTCCTCAGCTTTGCTAGGTGACTTTTAATACATCTCACTTCAGATTGCACCCAAGGCTTCGTTATCCCTAATCCCGCCTTTAAACCCTCGGTTATTGATCCCTCATATACTTTGGGAGTGGTGTTGTTCAACAATTACCTAAATATGCATTTTCTCCCGAGTTATGCATACTAAATAGGCACATCTAATTGAGAGCTCTTCAATCAACCAGAATATAAACGTAGTTGAACAAATAGAGAAAAACTATGGCTCAATTATATAAAAACATAACAAGAATTTATCATACAAAAGGTTCTATCAAAACTCTAGATAACAAATTAGCTATTCATTATAGAATGTAAAACTACAATACTAAAAGTCATAACCAACAATGAAAAATAGGAAGAGAAAGGAAAAACTCGTAGAAGAATTCTCCGCCTTGCTCCCAATGTGTTTTTCCCTCCAAGGATGTTGTCTAACCCTAAAGTAGTGTCTCTTGCCTCCTTAGGTCTAATTTGTGTCCAAAATATGCCCCTTTCTCAAAACTACCATTTTTCCATATATATATATACCAAGTAGGGTCATACCCAAATACTTATACCTTCTCTTACGCAAAAAAAGGACAAGTTTTAGGGCTGGATGGTCGCGGTTCTACCGCGGTCGCGGTCAAACCGCGGCCAAACACCCTCTCAGATTCCTCATTCGTCCGTGAATGCCTTATGCCGCGGTTCTGCCAAAGTCGTGGTAAAAACGCGATATGTTTCCCTTTTCCCTATGGAATTTCGAAAAACGCAAAACATGAAAGTTGTATCCCTTTGAGTTAGCGTTCCAACCATATATTATGAAGCCAAAACGAAGTTTTGAGCAAAAGGATATATCCAATTTACTAGACGCAACTCGTTTAAACTAGAAGGTTTTTCAGATGCAGATTTAGCAGGTGATAAAGAAGATAGGAAAAGCACGAGTGGCACTTGTCAATTAATGGGAAAGGCCTTAATATCCTGAAACAGTAAAAAGCAAGCATCAGTCACCCTGTCGACTACTGAAGTTGAGTACATAGTCATTGGTCAATGTTGTGCACAACTACTGTGGATGTCCCATTAATTGAGTGACAATGAACTCTCTTTTAAACCTATACATATATTTTTTGTGATAATTCTTGTGCAATTTATCTTTCTAAAAATCACGCGCATCACTCTAGAGCAAAGCATATAGATATTAAGCATCATTTTATTAGAGATCATGTTCTTAAAGGTAACATAGAATTAGCTTTTGTTGGTACCTCCGCCCAATTAGCTGATATTTTTTCATTTTTATTACCGTGAATATTATTAATGTGGGGGATTTATTCCCAACACAAATTTGCCACTATGCTCAACCGGAATAATCTATCTATATAAATATATAAAGGGGGAATTTGACAAGATGATGTGGCATCTCTTATATTGTAGGAATCCTATTTATCCTTTTTTTTGACTTTTTTCTTTCAATTTAACCATTTATCTTAATTTTAAAAAGTTATATCCATAACTCACAAATCACACCTCTTCATTCATGGTGACTTTTTAAGTACATAACCCCAAATTATTTAATTTATTATAAATTGCATCTTATTGTGACTTTTGGAATATGTAACCCCTATTTATTTATTGTGTTATAAATTACATCTTTTTTTTAACTCAGCTTCAACTCTGCATCACGCTTCAATTTTTTTTGGTTCATGAAGAAATAAGTTTCTCCTCATACTGTTACTAATTTTTGGGTATTTTTTATTCCTCTCTCTGATTTTTATTTTCTTCTGCTTAAGTTTTCTTTACTGAGTTGCTTTCTGCATATAAAAACATTTGAGTACTAAATAGAAATTTACAGTAGAGAGTTTCACGGTTAAACGTTATGTGTATGAAAAAAGGAAACTGGTCTTACAAGGCCAAAATGTCAGCAACAGATTTATTACCTCAGCATCAACATCTAACACTCTCTCAATATGCCTTACTTTATATTTCTAAGTTTTTAATTTTGTTAACTGGGAGGTAGTTCTTACTTTGTGATTACTTGGTTTGTAGTTATATTGAATTTTTCAGTTCTTTAATTTTTAACATTTTGCTTATGGGTTGTAATATTTTTTTTATTTTTATCTTCTTTTCTTTTGTGCGAATAGATGCACTCAAAGATAGATCTCAGACTAACAAATATGCAATTTATTCTTATTACACTTTTCTTTATATTTTTTCCTCTCTTTTATTTTCAATTAAAATTTTGATCTTTATGCTTATTAGCATGTTAGTTTTACTTGTTAGATATTCATATTGCCAATGTCATTGCTTAATTAGGAACAAATATTTGTAACTAAGGGTGTGTTTGGTATGAAGGAAAATATTTTCTAATTTTCCCATGTTTGGTTGGCTTAAATGTTTTGGAAAACATTTTCCTTATCAATTCATTTTCCTCCAATTGGAGGAAAATGTTTTCCTTATCAAAAGAAGGGAAAACATTTTCCAAAGCTCCTTCTCAACCATTCTCACCCTCACCAACCCACCCCACCCCCTCTCCAAAAAACAGTTTTTTTTTAGAAAAATTTCAGTTTTTCCGTTACCATCCACCCTACTACCCCTCCACCCCACCCCGCAAAAAAAATTTCTTTTACCTTAATTTTTTTTTCTATAATTTTAAATTTACGTTTTCTTATTTTTCCGCACCACCCACCCCCTACCCCCTCCCCCTCTCCCTCCCCCCCGCACAAAAAAAAATCTCCTCTACAAATTAATTAATTTTTTTTGAAATTTCAGTTTTTCCATTACCACCCACCCTATTACCATCCCCCCTCCCCGGAAAAAAATTTAAAATATATTTTTCAGTTTTTAATTTTATTATTTATCATTTAAAGGCTCAATATTTTACAAGTTCCAAAATTATGAGTTCGGAAGTTTACGGGTTTAGAAATTATAAATTTACCGATTCGAAAATACGCGATTTTTGCGTTAAAAAGTAAAGCATCACATTAGTTCCTTTAGATTGTGTCAATATTTAGAGACTTCGGGAAGGGGAGAGGTGGGGGAGGTGGGAGGGGGAGGGGTAGGAGAGTTGCAAAAAAAATATTTTTTAAAAAAAAACTATTTTTTACTCTCTAACCAAACATAGAAAATATTTTCCGGAAAATGTTTTCCACTTACCAACCAAACAAGAGAAAATAAGTGATAAAATCACTCATTTTCCATGAAAACATTTTCTAGGAAAACATTTTCCATGGAAAACATTTTCCTTCATACCAAACACACCCTAAGTATAAAAACTAATGTTAATGCATTTATTTTACATGTACAAAAAGTTTTTTCTTTTATTTTTCCTCTTTAAATATACAAATGTATACTTCAATATTGCCTATGTTTTTCCTTTAAATTATTACCTTAAGGTATTTTTTTTGGTGGAAAGTACTAATTATATACTAATAATATGGTAATCATTAATGAATTGCCTCACAAAATATACGAGTACCGGTAAATATATATGATATATTTTGGAGCTAATTAGAAAAAATATATTTATAAAGAAATATATACACATGAAAAATTAATTTACCCTAGACAAATTGACTAGTTTGTATTAATAGCGAAATTCCCTGTCTCATTTCTTAAATGGTGACCAATGAATTAAATTAGTACTTTTGTGCTCTAATAATAGTACGGAATTTTGTAACATCAGGCAGGGGTGGATGTTGAGTTTGGCCGTCGGGTTCATCCGAATCCAGTATTTTTGTTGTTGAGCATATATTTATATATAAAAATTTATTAAAATTGCATTAAAAATGGTAGATCTGAACTCATCATAACTTTAAAATGATAATAAGTTCAATGTTAAAAACCTTAAAAGTTGAACCCATATAATCTAAATTATGGATCCGCCTACAATGTTGACTCATGATAACAATTAGTTTTTTTATAACAAGCACAAGAAGAAAATTTCAAATGAGAATAATAATCTATTATGGCTAATTAAATTATACTAAAACATAATAATATAAAGTTTTATTACATTGTCTGTTTATAACTTATTCTACTAAAATAAATAAAGGAAAACGGGAAGAAATGTGGTGCTAACATGTAAATGGGTCTTCATAAGCATTATCTTTATATGCACGTGGCATTAGATTAAACCCTTAAAATCTACTATATCAAAATAAACCTCTTATCCTCTAAACAAAGCCAAATTGAACTATTATTTTCAACTTTTTTTAAGAGATAATTAAGTAAATAAGAATATGTCCTATCAGATAGCTTAAATATTTAATATAATATGAGAATCGATAGTCCTGAGTTCAAGTCTTACGGTCTCTCTTTATAAAAAAAAAGTTTCACACGTACTTGACTTATAAAAAAGAATCAACTCTGAATGAATGAGCTAGCGTATTTGTAAAAATATAATTAAGTAAATAAAGTTTATCTTTTTCTTACAATTTAAATTTTTAAATAAAATGATCACATACTCATCCACACTCCTAAAACCTATGTGAAAAAAACTCACTACTAAAAGAATAGAAAGTAATGACTGACAAATTCTATAGCTTAGTAGAAAAATTCAATTAGCGACACACATCCGAAAACACTATTAACTGCGAGCTTGTTACGCAAATAGCCGGTCAGATTCACTTTTTACTTTTTCTAGCCGGTAAAAATAGATTATACATCGATTATATACATATTATACATATATTATATATCTGTCGGCTATTTGGATTAAATTAGATTATAGATGAAATTTCTAGCTTATTTCAAGTTTATTTTAGTGATTGGTGAAAAAGTTTTTTAACATTTTCTTGAGTAATATAGTTGCTTCTAGTCCACTTAATGACAAAAAATAAAACTCCCAAATGGAAAAGAAAGAAAGAGAAGAAGAATGGAAGAGAAATGAGAGGTCTGAAATTGCCAGCCTTACATTCTTTTGATATACACATAGCATGTACAAACAAGAAAAAATATATGCTAAAAGCTCTTAGGCTATGGGTTTGGATTGTGTATTACCTTATCCTATCTCCAACAAAAATAAAATAAAACCCCTTCTTCTTATTTCTCTCTTTTCTTATATCCTCTTAGTTATACTCTCAACAACAACAAAGTGTAAAGAAGAAGAAAAAACAATGAATTTTCATTCATAATATTCTTCTTATCTTGCTTCTTTTTAAGTTCTCTTCTACTAATAAAAACCTTCCATTTGCATTTTCTTGATATATCTATATATGGGAATTTGAAATTCTTTATGTATTGCTAGTGTTATTCATTTATGTAAGTTTTTATTGAAAGAATTCGAACACGCCGCGTTTTACTAGGAAATTTGAGGAAGAAAAATAATGGCTCCTAAAACAGGAAAAGCTAAGCCACACAAAGCTAAGGGGGAGAAGAAGAAGAAAGAAGAGAAAGGTACCTTATCTTTTTCTTATTATCTTGAATATATTTTCATGGTTTTTCCCATTTGTCTTTTTGCTATTTATCAAAATTTTAATCAATAACTCAAAATAAATTATTGTTTTATAACTATGGCGTCTTACCATCTTTTTCATTTTTTCTTCATGTTTAGTAAGTTTCTAAATTAGTCATTGTTTCTAACTTTTTATGTCTTCTTTTTCAAAACCAATGTAGTTTGCAGTAAAATTGCCTTTTTAATTCAATTACATTTGCACTCCTATATTATGATTAAAATAATTTTTAGACTAACTTTTTCCTTGTGTCCACCACGTTAATTTAAAATATTACTCCAATTCAAGTTAATTTAAAATAGATGCTTTAATTTAGTGTATACTTCAACCCGCGACACCGACATCTATATGAATACCCTTTACCACTGAGCTAGAAACCTAGAACGCTTTCAATTCAAAAATATCTATAATAAACATAACTCGATTGTTATATTTTTTGTTGAACTACCTTAATAGTACATACTTTTTTTTATTGTTAGTGCATATAATTTAAAACTCGAAAATAAATTATTGTTCATGCAAAGACTATATTTTTTTTATTTTTTGCTTTTTTGTTGGCATTTTCTTTTATAACTTTGTGGGTGTTAATTCTTGAATTACAGTTCTGCCAAACGTTATAGAGATAACGGTGGGAACACCTGAAGATTCGCAAGTGTTGCTTAAGGTAAGTTACTTACTGTTAATTTTTAACGGTAGTTCGTTGAAGAAAAGGAAAGAAAATTAACGGTAGTTAGAAGAAATGATATGGTGCACGTATATGACTTTGGTCAATTTTACAATCGTTGACTTTAGGGAATATCAACGGACAAGATTTTAGATGTGAGAAAGCTCTTAGCCGTCAATGTGGAGACGTGTCACGTGACCAATTACTCCTTGTCACATGAGGTAACATTTTATAATTTTTTATTTTTTATTGGATATTTTACTCTTAATTATTAGATATTGCATGTCATTTTCATCTTCCATTCAGAAAATTATTCAGTTTTTCGAAAAAAAATGCAACAAAAAACAGTTGTTTTATCATGTGGCGCTGGGCCATTTAATTGTAGAAACAAGTTTACTAGAGTAAAATAATTAAAAAAATATATTTGTATAATTAGTTACGATTTGTTACAAAAATTACATTTCAAATGTTTGTATATTTAGCTTTAAAAGTTTAAAAATAATATTAAAAATAAATGAATGATGTAAAGAGCTTTATGAGAATTAAATGGTTAAAATATAATTGTGTTTATTTAAACCATAATTTTATCCAAATAAAAAGGCAATTATCTATTTTTTTACTGCTTTAGTTATCAGCACGACTACACTATGACTTCTCAACCTAAATATTTAGTGTATTTGGTTATATTAGCATTTTTAAACCCGTGACTGCTCTCATATTATATTGAAGTGCAGAATATCAAATGTTATTTATTTTGAAAATTAAGTCTTTCATTTTTTTTCCCTCAGTGTTCTCTCGTTTCCTATGCTATCAAATAATTGTAATAAAATAAATTTATACGAATGAATGTGGATTAACATTATAGTAAATTTATTATCATAGTTTCTAAGTAATCAAAACTATGTTATTTTAAATAATTATTTCTGTAATTAACTTTTACTAATATGATAAATTTAAAAAAATTAAAATAGTTAAATTCTATTTATAGATATATGGAAAATAATGATGGCATTTTGGAATGGGATAGGTGCGAGGTACAAGGCTAAAAGATACCGTGGAGATTATGTCGCTCAAACCGTGCCACCTCAGCCTCGTCGAAGGTACTGTTCTCTATGCTCTCGGTCCCACCTGATATGCTATACTAACAAAATGCGAATATATATATATAACAATAATATTTAATTTATATACACATTATAATTTGTTGAAAGCAGTAATAGCTACACCTTAGAGATTGTTTGGTGCGAGAGATAAGTGATAATTAATTCGGGAATAAAATTCGAGATGAGTTTATCCCACGTTTGGTTAAGATAAAATTACGGTATAACTAATCTCGATGGTATAATTAATCCCGAGATTATTTATTCCATGATTGTAGTACTATTTTTATCTATATGAAAGGATGAAATAATAATCCCGAAAAAACTAATCCCAAAATAATTAATCATGGGATAACTTATTTCCTAACCAATTGACCCTTTAATAATCTTCGTAACAATCTTAGGTTCAAAAAATTTCGGTGGCACACATTATTGAAAACTATATTTTGAAGTTTTCAAAAGCCAAATGCAACCTCAAAGTCAGATTTTGATATTTTAAAGGGTTTAAATTGTCACAACCTAAAATCCATTAGTCATGATGACATCTAATTTGACCCGCTAAGTAAGTCAACTAATAAGTATTCAATTTCAATAATATTAGTAAGATAATTAAACAAAAGAATTTTTTGAATCTTATATATTTTTCAAGGACTGGTAGTGCAAATCATGAGCTTCCAAGAATAAAATTTACAAAGTTGATATGAAGTAAATACATATTCTGTTTGAAAATACATAAATGGAGTTTTAAAATTTAAGGCTACCATGAACAAGAGGCACCCACAGCATGGACGCATGTATATCTTTCAATCCAACTCCCATCGATCACAGCAGCATCGACATCCGAAATCTGCACGCAATGTGCAGGAAGTATAGTATGAGTACAACCGACCCCATGTACTTAAAAAGTAACAAATCTATTGTCAAGTTAAAAGTAGTGGCGAGCTGAACATAGATCAACTCCAACACCAATAACCAACAACAGTTCATAACAACGTAGAGCATATGAACAAGGACATAACTTAGAGATAAAAAGACGTTCAGCTTTTGCACAATTTTTTTGAAAATAGTTCCGTTTTACTAAAATCGTCGAAAATATGAGACAACTTGAAAACTGTACCTTATCATGGAAAAAAATCCTTTCCACAATAAATAAAATGTTCCATTTTCTTTCCAAATAATAAGTGTGAAATACCACTCTATGCCCATATATCAATATGTGTAAAAAAAAAAAAGTCATTAATGATGTGATACCATACAACGTGAGGAAAAATACATTTTTATGCTCGTATGCCATGTATCTGAGAGATGAATCATGTACTCACACTCTTAGAGTACTCAATCTCATTGTCTCACACTTTTCACTCATCATATTCAACCATTCGGTATTATATATGGCCCATACGGTCCAGGGAAGATCTATCCCGGAATATATACATCACTGATCGTCAGTCACTCAGTACCGAGGAAGACCAACCCAACCCCATGGAGAAGATCCATTTCCAAGTATATAAATGCTTCGAATAAGATCCATGTCCAGGGAACATCCATCCCTCAATATAATCAACCGTGCTCACTAGGGGTGTGTTACAGACTCCGGAGGAGTTTCTTCAGCACAAGCATTATCATAATCATCAATATAACCGTTGTGGCGTGCAGTCCAATCCCATAACTATCTCACAAGCTCTCGGCCTCACTCAATTATCAATCTCTCTAGTCTCACACACGAGATCATAATGTCATGAAAACTGACCCGAAACAATGATATGATGTATCAATAAGTAACAACTGAGATTGAGATATGATACGAATGCACGAATATAACTGAGTATAAAATATCCATGAAATCTGTAAGATGACAGCAAGTACCGATCACTATAGGTCCTAACAATATCAACATAAAGCCTAAACATGATATCTAGCATGCCTGACAACTCAATTACTTAATCACATGGTGAAAACATATATATCAACAAAATGGGACCACTATACAGTGCCCTGGAAACAACAGAGTCATAATTCACAGGGTTGCACGCTCACACGCCCGTCACCTTGTATGTACGTCACCTCAGCATCAATTACTTAACACGTAATTAGCAGTTTCATCCCTCAGCACTTAGTTTAGAAGAGTTACTTATATTGAACAAGTCAATTTCAACATTGAGCAAGTCAAGCAATGCTCCAAAAATGTCATCATGCGCATAGCGATCTCCGAACAGCTCACAACTAACCAAAAGCAACTCAGATACATCGGATAAAGCCCAATGAAATAATTACAATGACGAAAGTCGAATCCTACATCAAATCCCAAATTTGGACAAAAATCACACCAGGGCCCACGCCTCGAAACTCGGCCAAACTCACAAAATCCGACAATTTATTCGATTACAAGTTCAACCATACTAGTCTCACTCAAGGCCGACTCCAATTCGATGTTTAAAACTTAAAAATTCATATTATGAAACTTTAGGTAATAAAATTCATACTTTGAAAAATTAAGTAGTTATTATGTGTGAGAAAAATAAGTTAGTTACTTTAAAGAATTAATTAGTTATTCTGTGTGAGAAATACAATATAGCTTCACTGAAATATTTTTGAAAATTTATTTGTCGCATCAAAAAGTACTTTAAAGTCAATTGGTGTTGGTTGCAGAAGCTGCGTACACTAACTAGTTCAGTAAGAATAACAATTGATGTCTCTGCATCTTGTTGTGGTGAGTTGGAAAAATTGAAGCAAATACCATAGCAAACCAAGGAAATTTGCAAATTTTAAAAGTTTTTGCAAATTTAAAAGTTTTATTTTACAACTTAAATTTATTTTTTGTATATTATTTATATTATCTTTCTAAAATTTATATTATTAACACATAATATATGCGCAACATATGTATACCGAAATTAATATATATATACAACAACAACTACCCAGTATAGTTCCACAGGGTGGGGTCTGAGGAGTGTAATATGTACGCACGCCTTACCCCTGCCCGATAGAGCAGGGAGGCTGTTTCCAATATTATATTATTAACACATAATATATGCACAACATATGTATACCGAAATTAGTATATATATATGCAAGATTCTATCTAAGTTTATTATGTTCGATAACTCCTAAGTTTATTAGGTTTGACAACGAGGCTTGCGTTAGTGTTACACAAAATATATGCTAGCATTAATTAACATAATGTAACTTTCTTATTTTATATGACATTTCATTTTATACTTAGTATGACACTATTCATATTTTTATATAAGTATAATTTTCATAATTTCAAAATATTAAAATCTAATTAAATTTTCTTTTATTTTATTTATTGTGCAGAGGATTATACAGAAGAACAATCAGTGGCTCATATTAGAAGACTTCTGGACATAGTGGCCTGCACCACTTCATTCGGCGGTTCATCTTCTTCACCCAAACCGACCGGTCGAACCGGTTCAACCGAACCCGGTCCTGAAAATGCCGAATCAAAATCAAGCAAGCTCAAAATCCAGGAACCGAAAAAGGCGGCCGGTTCACCTAAGGCCAAGCTGTCGAAACCAGATGCCACCGCCGTATGCGGCGGTGAGGACGCCGGCGACTTGGCGGAGAAAGGTGACCCAGCAATGATGTGTCCCCCACCCCGGTTGGGACAGTTTTATGACTTTTTCTCTTTTGCTCATCTCACCCCTCCAATCCAATGTGAGTTTTTAATTTTAATTCTATTTTTTGTAATATGTAACTAAGTTTAACAATTTTCATTATCGGGTTTATGTTATATATACTTCATCCGTTTTTCAGTTCATATGACATATTTTGACTCAATGTTGTATATAAGGTCGGACTTGAAGATTTTTGAAACTTGTAATTTTAAATATGCCAACTCTTCGTTTTGAATAAAATAAAAAATTTAAAGTTAAATTATTTTTAATTATAAAATATATTATTCTTTATTGAATGGAGAAATAAGGAAATATTGTGACATAAACTAGAATGAGGGGAGTGTTTTTTTATTGTTTGATTGACAAAAAAGTCTTCAACTTTCGTTTCAGTTTTTTTAATTTGTGAAATTAGTGAAAATGGGGTGCGAAGAAATAAGTAATTCAATTAATTGGAGCTGGAAATGCACATGAAAGAATTTTCAGTGGCATTTCATGGCTGCGGTTATCTTTTCTTTTCCCCTTTTTAAGGACAGCGGTGTCCCGGCCAGCTTGCGAGCTGCAAATATCTTTTTAGTATTAAAAAATTTGTCATAAAGATATTCGTCTTAATTTGTTGTTTGGTCTATCATAAATAACCACTCTACCTTCTCAATGTAGGGGCAAGGTTTGCGTACACACTAACCTTCCCAGATTTCACTCGTGAGATTACACTGGGTTTGTTGTTGTGGTTAATAATTTGTTGTTTGATTATGCAGATATTAGGAGATCAAGTCGACCATTCCTTGAGGATAAAACAGAAGATGATTTTTTCCAAATAGATGTGAGCTTTCTTTGTTTTAAATATAATGTGGCAACGTTTGCAAATAGTGTGGGGTTCTTAAATCTTAGAACTCTATCTATATGGGATCATTGTTCTGAATAATGGTTGTTGTAATACATCCAGGTCCGGATTTGCAGTGGCAAGCCAACAACCATTGTTGCTTCGCGGACAGGTTTCTATCCTGCTGGAAAACGTGCTCTTTTGAGTCACTCTTTGGTTGGATTATTGCAACAATTAAGTCGAGTTTTTGATGCTGTGAGTAAGAATGTGTTTTCTTAAAATTTTATCGTCTATCGAACCACAAAGGTTCAGTATGTAGTGGCCAATGGCGGAGCTAGAATTTTTACTTTATTAAAATATAAAGAAGTAAACCTACGAAGAAGCGGAGAAGAGTCAATATATAGTATATATATATATATATATATACATGTATGTGTCGCATTTGCGACATCTGAGGCTCCAAGGCCATTTCGAATTTGCGACCATTTGGTTCACATTTGCGAGCTGCACAATTGCGAACAAGAGTTCACAATTGCAGCATCTGCAGCTGGGTAAAAATAGAGGATTTCGAGATTAGCTCATTTTATTCCATTTTTGAGATCTAGGCTTCGTCTATGACTATATATGCCATTTCATTGTTAACTGTTTGTTTGTTCCAGGCATACAAGGCTCTCATGAAAGCTTTCACTGAGCACAATAAGGTTAGTAACATTTGTGATTATCTTGGTTTCAATAATGTTAAAAACAATGAATGCTCAAGAATAGTTACCTTTGCTTACAGTTTGGGAACCTTCCTTATGGTTTTCGAGCAAACACATGGGTTGTCCCTCCTTTTGTTGCCGACAATCCGGCTACTTTTCCTCCCCTTCCGATGGAAGATGAGAATTGGGGAGGAAATGGAGGTGGACACGGAAGAGATGGCAAACATGATCATAGGCCATGGGCGAAGGAATTTGCTATTCTTGCAGCAATGCCTTGTAAAACGGCGGAAGAAAGGCAAATACGAGATAGGAAAGCGTTTTTACTTCACAGTCTATTCGTCGATGTGTCAGTTCTCAAAGCTGTTGCTTCCATAAAGCATCTAGCGGACAACAGCCAAAGTGGAACAAATCAGTCTAGTTCATACGAGGAAAGAATTGGAGATCTTCTAATCAGTGTGACAAAAGACATCTCTGATGCAAGCAAGAAATTGGACAACAAAAATGACGGGAATCAGGTGCTGAGTATGTCCGCGGAGGAGCTTGCAAAGAGAAATTTGTTAAAAGGCATTACTGCAGATGAGAGTGCTACAGTTCATGTCAGTTTGAATATAAATTTGTTTCTCTTTCGTCATTTTTTGCAAGTAGATTTTGTTTATCTTATGGTGTTATTTTTTTCTTTTGTAGGATACTTGTACCTTGGGTGTAGTGGTTGTTAGACACTGTGGTTACACAGCTATTGTAAAAGTTGCAGCTGAGGTGAACTGGGGCTCTAATCCCATTCCTCAGGACATTGAAATTGATGACCAGGCGGAAGGAGGTGCCAATGCATTAAATGTTAACAGGTCAGTTGAGTTAACCAGAATCAGACACCAATAAGATTTAACGGATAATCACATTTTTGGGTTGCCCAAAAATAATAGCTGGCAAATGTATATGTTTTGTATATTGCGTTTAAATATACATATAATGTATATAAATATACATAAATGTACATATAATATACATATCATTTACATAATCAGTGCATATATTTTGGATATTTGGGCAACTGCCTGTATTTATTTTGGGCCCTGGGCCAAAAATGAAAGAAGCCATAAGATTAATGTATGTACTTTAGCGAATTGTTTCTGATTTTCATGAAATATTTTCTTAACTGTATTCTTCATTTTGGTGCAGCTTGAGAATGCTATTGCACAAGTCATCAACACCTCAGTCATCAAGCCAAGTACATAAATTACACGGTGCAGATGTCGAAGACGTTGTGGGTGCTAAGTCTTTAGTAAGACAGGTGCTCGCCGAAAGCTTGCACAAATTACAGGAAGAAGAAAGCAAACAAGTGAAATCTATTAGATGGGAGTTGGGTGCATGTTGGGTGCAACATTTGCAAAATCAGGCCTCCGGGAAAGCTGAGTCAAAAAAAGCCGATGAAGCTAAAGTAGAGCCAGCGGTAAAGGGTCTTGGGAAGCATGGTGGCCTGCTGAAGGATATTAAGAAGAAATCAGATGACAAGATTTCAGGAAAGGAAGTTTCTTCAAGTGACACTAACAAGAAAGAAGTAGAGAAACAAGACGAGGAAACAGAGATTCTTTGGAAAAAGGTGCTACCTGAAGCAGCATATTTGCGCCTAAAGGAATCAGAAACTGGTCTTCACCTTAAGGTGTGTAGCAATTTTTGTTGTTACAAGTAACTTTTGCAAGAGGTGATCATATCCAGTTCTTAAACAAAGTTCTGGTTCTGTTTATTTTGTCAGTCACCTGATGAGTTGATCGATATGGCACATAAATACTACGCTGATATTGCCCTTCCAAAACTGGTTAGTGTGCCTCTATATACTTTGCATGTCTATCCTGCTCCGGAATTGAACTAACACTTGCTGGTTGCAATATTTGAACTTCTGAAAGGTTGCTGATTTCGGGTCGCTGGAGCTTTCACCTGTCGATGGAAGGACACTGACAGATTTCATGCACACCAGGGGTTTGCAAATGTGCTCCTTGGGGCGTGTGGTAATTGCTTCAGGCCTTACATTTAGCGCAATAAATCTATGAATGGATGTCATTTCTATCTTTATTAGTGCAGTCCCCAGCCCCTAATTTTCCTATATTTTATAGTAAGGGAAGTATAGATTTCTATTAACTAACAACTTAGGAGTTCTCTAAATCTATGTTGCTCGGACTCTCCAAAAATGACGCGAGGTGCATGTAGGGTCCTCCAAAAAGAGTGTATTTTTCGAGGACCCGACACGGGTGTGGCAGCATTTGGAGAGTTCGCGCAACATAGCTCTAAATCGAACACTTATTCTTGCATTGACAAACAAGTATTGAATAAGCCTAGAAAGGACCCTAGATAAATATCAGGATCTAATATTAGTGTAGCAACAGTACTACGTCTTATTCCAAGCTAGTTGATATCGCCTATATGGATCCTTTCTGTTCATTATATTTTGACCTTCTCTAGGTTCGCATATTTGATTGGTCTTTTGAGACAACTTCCCGCCATATGATTAACCTGCTGCATCGTAGCAATAGCAATACTTTAAAACTCTCTCGATAGCAGAGTCAGAAACTCTGACCTTTCTAGCCTTTATCCTTTTGGAGAGTCTTCTGTGAATAAGAATTGGCTTCAAGAGAGATTAAACCAAGTTTTCCTCGAAAAAGAGATTTTAAACAAGTTTTTTTACTCCATGTTTCAGCTTAAATTCTTTTCTATTGAATTTTTTAAATCAGTAAATAGGTTCTTTGAGAATCCTGTTCTATAGAATATTGAACAGCGACAGAGGAGTTGAGGGAAGGGAAAGTGGGTCCCGTTATGCTCTTTGATGTCTTCTTGGTAGAAATATTCCTTCCAACTTCTAAGTTTTATTTTAATTTCTAAGGTTGATATTTAGCATTACTTTCTTTCACTAACTTTTTTGCTTCTGATATTAGGTGGAACTTGCAGACAAGCTTCCTCATGTGCAATCTCTTTGTATTCACGAGATGGTCGTTAGAGCTTACAAACACATACTGCAGGCTGTTGTTGCAGCAGTTGATAATATTGCTAATGTGGCAGCAGCAATAGCTTCTTGTTTAAATGTATTGCTCGGGACGCCATCTGCAGAGAATGGTGATTCAGATGATGACTTGAAATGGAAATGGATAGAAACTTTTCTTTCAAAGAGGTTTGGGTGGCAGTGGAAGGATGAAAGTCGGCAGGATCTTAGAAAATTTGCTATTCTTCGAGGTATTTGCCATAAGGTATGCAAATTTGAATGCTAAGAAATCGGTGTCCTGTCTTTAGAAAGTCTTTCTCTCCTCATCCGTACTAACAAATATTATTACAGGTAGGACTGGAGCTTGTTCCCAAAGACTATGATGTGGACTCTCCATTTCCTTTCAAGAAGTCGGATATAATAAGCATGGTCCCCGTGTACAAGGTATACACACTAGTTTTCAGTTTTTAGATGTGGAATGTGAATTATTAGGAGGACTTCAGGAAGTTTTAACAATGGTATATGTTCTCAACAGCATGTTGCCTGCTCGTCAGCTGATGGGCGTACGCTGCTGGAATCATCCAAAACTTCCCTCGACAAAGGCAAACTGGAGGATGCTGTAAACTATGGAACTAAGGTAACACCCGTTGTGGTTGAATGGCACGTCTTGATATATCATTCAAACTCTCGAACTGATATTTATTCTAATTGTGAAGGCACTCTCAAAACTCGTGTCTGTCTGTGGTCCTTACCATCGAATGACAGCTGGTGCATACAGTCTCTTAGCTGTGGTACTTTACCACACTGGAGATTTTAATCAGGTATTAGTTTATAATTCGATTCTGAATTGGCTTCAGAAGCAGAGTGTTTTATTTCAGGAAAAAACTTTTGACAGAAATTCAGCATGCCGCATTATCTGTCACTGGATACAACATTAACTTTTTTATACTAGTTTCCTTAACATGTATGAATTGCGATTTTCTCTCTTATATCTGTAATGTTTCCTCATATCAGGCTACTATTTATCAACAAAAAGCTTTGGATATTAATGAAAGAGAGCTTGGACTTGACCATCCAGATACAATGAAGAGTTATGGAGATTTAGCAGTTTTCTACTACCGACTTCAACACACAGAGTTGGCATTAAAGTATGTGGACTCCATCTCCCACACGGAATACTCTGGTGTTCAAAGTCATGTGATTATTTTTTTACGATTAGGACATTGCATCATCTTGAAGGGGAGCCCTAGCATAACTAGTAAAGTTGTTGCCATGTGACCAGGAAGTCACAGGTTCGAGCTGTGGAAACAGCCTCTTGCAGAAATGCAGGGTGAGGCTGCATACAATAGACCCTTGTGGTCCGGCCCTTCCCCGGACCTCGCGCATAGCAGGAGCTTAGTGCACCGGGCTTCCTTTTTTTAAGGAAATTGCATCATCTTGTATGGGAACACATCTTTATGTTCAAGGACAAAATTAATACCAACTGTTTTTTCTCTATTCAGGTATGTGAATCGTGCCCTCTATCTTTTGCATCTTACTTGTGGACCTTCACATCCAAATACTGCTGCAACATATATAAATGTAGCAATGATGGAAGAAGGTCTCGGAAATGTCCATGTTGCACTTAGGTACCTTCACGAGGCTCTTAAGTGTAACCAGAGACTTCTTGGAGCGGACCACATTCAAGTAATTCTCTATCTATTATTATGTTTTGAGTGTCTAGAAAATCAGCCCGTTGGCATTTTATTTTTAACTGAAATGTTTGTTTCCTCCAGACTGCTGCCAGCTATCATGCTATTGCAATCGCTCTTTCTTTAATGGAAGCATATTCCTTAAGCGTTCAGCACGAACAAACTACGCTTCAGATACTACAAGCTAAACTTGGACCTGATGATTTACGTACTCAGGTAGAAAGTTAGTTTGTAAGTCCAGTCATTCAGTTTGTTCCCGATGATGATCCTCGTGTCAATCTTATTCAGAATTTTCTGCAGGATGCTGCTGCATGGCTTGAGTATTTCGAGTCCAAAGCTCTCGAGCAGCAAGAAGCTGCACGAAATGGTACCCCAAAGCCCGATGCCTCTATCTCTAGCAAAGGCCATCTAAGGTAATATTCTTTTTTCGTTTTCCATACTTCCATTATTTTTCTAGTTACTCCTGGGAAGAACCAGAATTAAGAAACGTGTGACATCTTATATATGCTAATCAAAAATTGTTTCCTCATTGATATACGTAGTGTCTCGGACTTGTTGGATTACATAGCTCCAGATGCAGAGATGAAGGCTAGAGAAGCCCGAAAGAAGCAAGCTCGCGCAAAGGTTTGAGTTTTGACTTCTGTCGTTTGCATTTCCTAATATACACAACCATTTTCTTTTTAGTTTACATAACTGAAGTATCCTGTCCTCATTTCCTCATTTATTGTATAGGTTAAAGGCAAAGCAGGGCAAAATGGGGGAATAGCTACGGATGAATTTGAGAAGGATGAACTTCTTTCTCCAGATAGTCCTGTTGTGGAGAACTCCAGTGATAAAGAGAACAAGTCTGAATTAGACAACAAACAGGAACTACAGATTGCAGACTCCACACCTAAGCAATCTGATCACATTTTGGTAGAACAGACACTAGTGGAGAAAAATGATGACGTGATACAAGAGGATACATCTGAGGAAGGATGGCAAGAGGCTTTACCCAAAGGCCGTTCAATGATGGGGCGTAAGCTTTCTAGTTCTAGGAGACCTAACCTTGCAAAACTTAACACCAACTTCGCGAATGCTTCCCATTTACCAAGAGCTCGAGGTAAAGCCACTAATTTTACATCTCCAAGATTGAGTCCAAATGAATCTGCAACATCGTCTACGCCATCTCCTGCTTCAAAGAAGTTTGTGAAAAGTGCTGGTTTCAGCCCGAAGCTAAACAGTGCTTCTTCACCAGCTGCTTTTAATCCCAAATCGGCATCCATCAGCCCTGCTCCAACAGAACAAATTGTCAAAACCAATTCGATTGTCAGCTCAATCAGCGTTCAGGCAGCTGGAAAATTATTCTCTTACAAAGAAGTTGCTTTAGCTCCACCCGGTACCATTGTAAAAGCAGTGGCAGAGCAATTACCAAAGGACATTAGTTCAGAACAAAACAAGGAGACTGTGGCAACAGATTCAACGCTGCCGACAACAGCGAGAAACAGTGATGGAGAGCAGGCTCAGAAAGTCAGTGAAGAGAAGCAAGCTAATGATTCTGGTGGACAAACCAATCAAGAAGTCAATGACCCTCAACAAAGTAAAGCAGAAGGACTTGTATCAGCCAAATCTTCGGAGGGTACAAAAACTGACACTTCTGGAGAGAAGGAAGGAGATGTCGTCACAGCTTCAGAAGTAAAGACTGCTGCTAAAAACAAAGGAGTAGACTCAGCAAATAGCTCGGTCACGGGGATCCAAAATGATGATTCTTCCACTGATGCAAATGTATCTCCCAAAGTCGATATACCAGAAAGCAAAGCTGATAAAATCCCCGACACCTCTTCTGATTTTGAACCTGCTGCTGATTCGGCAACAGAGAAGGATGCTAGTTTTACAAATGCAGGAGCTGCAGTGGAAGAGAGGAATGATGATGAACCTACCGCAAATGCTAGTACTGTGCCTACTGAATCAGATAAGCAAGGTGATTCTGAGACTGCAAAAGAAACCGCCAAGAAACTTTCGGCTGCTGCACCTCCATTTAATCCATCGACTGTTCCAGTTTTTGGCACTATCCCAGCAGCAGGTTTCAAGGAGCATGGAGGAATATTACCCCCTCCCGTGAATATCCCTCCTATGCTTACCGTGAATCCTGTTCGTAGATCACCGCATCAGTCAGCAACAGCAAGAGTTCCTTATGGCCCACGCTTGTCAGGTGGCTATGGTAGGTCTGGAAATCGAGTTCCACGAAACAAGCCTGTTTTTCTCAATGGTGAACATAATGGAGATGCGAGCCATTTCACTACTCTAAGAATCATGAACCCACATGCAGCCGAGTTTGTCCCTGGTCAACCATGGGTTCCAAATGGCTTTCCGGTCGCTCCAAATGGTTACATGGCTTCCCCAAATGGTATGCCTGTTTCACCAAATGGATATGCAATATCACCAAATAGCATACCAGTGTCGCCAGATGGTTCTCCAGCATCTTTGAACGACATGCCAACGACTCAAAATGACCTTCCAGTTTCTCCGGTTGAGGCAGGAGGCTCCCCTTCAGCTGTAATTGTGGAAGGTGCTGCTGAAAACCACGAGACAGCAGAGGCTGATGTGACCGACGTGGAACCCTCCAGTAGTTTGGTAACAGCCGACACAGGAAGTCAGCAGATCACACAGGATCAAGAAGAAGATGGGGAAAAACTGCAATCTGACATGCCTAAAGATGTTGGCAAATCACAATGTGAAAATGGAGAAAAGTCTGGAGATACAGCTGCACCATCTGATGAGATTACTGCTTCAAAAGAAACATGCAACACTGTTTCCCCTGAGGAGAAAGCAACCAAGCGTTGGGGAGATTATAGTGATGGTGAAAATGAGGTTGTTGAGGTAGCAAGTTGAAGAGTTACTACATTTGTGTTAAGAGCAGTGACCTGATCTTGGTCTATTAGTTTTGTCTCTTTACTTCACAGCAGACTGGGGAACCCCCTTAAGGACAGGAATTGAATTGAGAGTTACTTCCTGCTTAGGACACACGGTGAAGTTCAAAGCCGGTAATGCGTCGACTTCCTGGTACAGTTTGAGTTGGTTGAAGCAAGCTTGGTGGAAGTTTTTGTTAGCTCAACCATAGGTTGCTGCACGGAGATTCATATCGAATCCTAAAGGAACTGAGTCTGTCCATGTATGTGTTAAGTTCCATTTTTCTCTTCAATTTTGTGGGCTCGAACAGAAGAAGCAAAAGATTTGCAACTGTTTCGAGTTTGTCAGGTGATACACTTGAGATAAACAATGGTGCATGAGAAGCAAACCCTCTTCTAAAATTGAGTTCAAGATTGTTATCTCCTCACATACTTTTGCAATAACCAGGTTTGAATGCTGATTACCATCCTCTAATAAGTGATGCTTTATAGTTTAGCCTAGAACTTTTTTGTACAGTAAAGACAGCTTCATGGATTTTGTAATTTATCTTACCATCCTCCTTGAGAGCAACTCTTTGGCTCCTCAAAATCTACTCTTGACTTGCTTTTCTGAGCTTTGCATATGCATTTAAGTTACTTACTACTTTCACAAATATTTTACCTAATCTAATTTATACTACTATTTATTAAATCCGTAATATATAAAAATAAGGCCATTGTTGCATAATAGAGGCATTCTGGAGGTAATATCTAATTGTTGCTAGGAATTATTTGACAATCACTTGTTTAGACAATCAAGTATGATTTCATAATCCAAAACAGTCCTTGAGTTAGTAAATTTTTTCCTCTCCATGGAGTTTGAGAAGATAAAACAGGGGAGCCCGGTGCCCCCCGGTGCACTAAGCTCCTGCTATCCACAGGGTCCGTGGAAGGGCCGGACCACAAGGGTCTATTATACGCAGCCTTACCTTGCATTTCTGCAAGAGGTTGTTTCCACAACTCGAACTTGTGACCACCTCCTGGTTAGATGGAAGTAACTTTACCTGTTACGCTAAGGCTCCCCTCGAGAGAGAGGGGAGTTTGAGAAGATAATAAGCAATAAATGTGTAAACTTGAATATCATCTCATGAATGTCAGCACTTCAAGAGAGTCATTGGCATACTGGATAATTGAAAGTTCCAACAACATTACAAGGTACAAAACTTAAATTCTATACAAATGCTGGAGTATATGGCATTAAAACCAACAAGAATGGTATTCTTCCTAAAAATCCTAGTCATGTTAGAACATTGTTGAAGCTCAAATGCCCTTTTGTAGCCATGTCTATCATTGCATACCTGCATTGTAGGGTGGCCATCCTCGACGCCAATCCATAATAAGCAGGGAAGCTACGCAATGTGCTAAAGCTGCTGCAACGACGAATACATGGAAGATTTGATGGCTGTGTCCTACTAGGTCAAATGCACCAGGTTTGCATCTTTCCGGAAACCTTGTCATGTAGAACACTGCTCCAGTAGCATACAAAAGTCCCATGACTATCTCATATCCTAGAGCCACAAGTACTTGTGGATGATTAAAATGGAGGAAAAGGGCATGTGTAGCTGGAATCAGTCCTGAGAAACCCATAGCAAGAAAGAGAGTAGCCCTAAATGATCTGAAACGACCGGAGAAAAGAGCCGGGGAAAGAAGGGTGATAATGACAAGTATGCCAAATATAGTAATGGTGGATAGGTAAAAGAGACACCAATATGGTTGAGAGCAGAAGATATAGTAAATGGGGCAAAAGAAAGAGCAGACTATCATAATAGAAATACCAGCATAATCTAGACGCCAAAAGAAGAGGCTAAATCTAAGTGAGTGACAAGCAAATAAGTGGGAGAGAGTGCTGCAGATTAAGCAGCTCATTGCTCCTCCTAAGAAAACAAACCAAGGCCATATGGCAACTTCATAGCCATCTCCACTTACGTCTAAAAATGATTTTGAGATATGCTTGGCATAAGAATCCTGCAGTCAAATATCAAAACAGATGATGTCTTGTTCTTGTAGTGCAATCTTCACATAAGCAAAACAGACTTAGTGCTCAAATACTAACACATCAATTAGCACCCTCTTTCCCTTCCACTAAACTATGAAAGATAAAAATCTTGGCTTTACTCAATCAAAAGACTTTTTAAGTCCCTAGACAGATTTATGGCTGAGTTCCTGGAGTAAAACTAAACTCATTGCTTTCTGCTCGAACTATGTATGCATATACAAAATAAATTTATAATATGTAATCACACTTATTATGAACCTAGTGAATCTAGATCTTGGCTTCTCCTCTACTTAAGGAGCCAAGCTATTACGTTGCTAAAGTCATCAAAGCACAATTCTCGCAATATCACTAGCTTAAATGACATTATTAGTTCATTTAGCGGGTAAAAAATGTTAATTAGGGCTGTCAAATTTGGCTTTAGCCGAAGTAATTTTTGGGCAGGTCATTTGATCCGCCCAATTATTGACTCAACCCACTCAAATGGTCCCAACCCCGCTCATTTGACACCCATGTTAAATGGTCACTCACTATCCCAAATTATCTCATAAAGTCACTTTTCTTTTGTTTGTAACAACAAAGTCACCCAACTATGCATATTGCACTCAGAAGGTCACTAAACTAGATTTTTCAAATTTTGGATTGCCAAATACCTATTTTACCCTCTAAGTTATAACCACATATCTTCTTTTTATTTTTTTAAACATTTTAATATCATGATTTTTCCATTTTTAATTTATATTATGGACTTACTTATAGAATAAATAAATATTATTTATATATAAAAAATTTAAAATATTTAAGCATATATAATGCTAGAATAAATAATAATGAGCATAGTAAAAAAATAATTAGAAAAATTTATTCATAATAATAATTTCAGTATTAACAACAAAAATACAAAAAATTATTTACTTAATTTTAGACGAAAATAATATTGTGAAATATATATTCCATACATGTAATATAAAAATAATTATTTAAATAAATATATTTTTATAATATACGTTATATATTCTTGAAAAATATGCTCAATTATATTATTATGTTCTACAACCTTTTCTGACGATACAAAAGTAATGCCACCGGAAAGCAAGGGAAACTATCTGTATAGGGTAAAATATGTTATATTAAGTCGTGTGTGGAATATAATTGAGTATAATTTTTCAAGAATATATAATGTATATTATAAAAATACCTTTATTTAAATAATTATTTTTTTATATCACGTGTATGTAATATATGTTTTACAACCTTTATTTTCTTTTATTCTGAGTTGTGCGAATAAATTTTTGAATTTCTATTGTTAATACAAAAATTATTACTAACAAATTATTCTAATTAATTCTTTTACTATGCTCAATATTGTGTTATTCTAGCACTATATATGCTTAAATATCTTTAACTTTTTTAATATATAAATAGTATTTATTTATTTCATAGGTAGGTCCATAATATAAATTAAAAGGGAAAAATCATAATATTAAAAAGTTTATAAAAAATAAAAGAAGATAAATATTTATATTTAAAGAGTACAATAGGTATTTGGCAATCCAAAATTTGAAAAATCTAATTGAGTGGCCTTCTAAGTGCAATAGACATGGTTCAATGAATTTGTTATTTACAAACGAAAGAAAAATGACTCTAAAAGATGATTTGGGATAGTTGAGTAACCATTTGTGTAATGGACCCCCTAATGTTAATACTTCCATTGAATTACGTTACTTTTTCATCTACATGTATAGGGGCGGCAAAATGGTTTATGTGAACCTATTTATTTTTTGGTCCGTTCCAAAAAAAAAATGAACCCTTTCTAAATTTGGTTACAATTTAACTTAAAGTTACAATTCTATCTTTAATGAGAAGCTTTTCTCTGGACCCCATCTAAACTTGTTTAAAACCACAAATTCCAAAAATCTTCATTTTTTCTTAAACTTTATGCCCAATCAAATAAGTTCACATGAATTGGAACAGAACGGGTAATTTTTTAAGAGAGGGGTAAAAGAGAAATATAACCACCAAAATGGACTGAAAGCTTCATCTTACAACACGTGGATATAAATAATATTTCACTTTTTCCGCCACTATTCGCGGAAGACCCTTATAGAAAAACAGAAAAGAACAACAAAGTACCAAAACGAAAAATCAGAAAACATAAAATAGCACCTGGACTTGTTCTCAAATTCCTCTTACATACTTATTAAATACGAAAATAATATTACACATCAAACCTTTCAGAAGTGTGTCAATCACACACTACTTTAGCTATATGGCACCCGCGTGTTCTTCACATCAAACAGGCGCGTAAATGCAAAATTTCATTTCAGAAGTTCTATAAAGAATCCACGTGTGTCTAATTTTTAAGTTTCCTCCCTTTTTACACCCATTAACAAATTAAAAAAAAAAACAACCTCTCCTCTTGTCTTCTTCCCCACCCCAACCCCCAACCTCTATCCCATGTGTCTTCTTCCCAATTTCAAACCTCCCCTACATTATATTCTTTATATGTCCTTCCATCTTCATCTCCCACCTCCCCCAAACAACCAGTTTGTTGCTGCCCTTCCACATTTTCCCATTTTCGTCTTCTGCCCCACCCATTTTCCCATCTTCCATGTCCACCATTTTAAGAATAATAATAATAATAATAATATACAATAGCTTTGGAAGAAATTGGTAAAGGAAGTTAAAAGAAATCTATATCAAGAGAATTTTATAAATCTAGGTTTGAATCTATACCACGAATCGAGCAACCATGAATTTGGCCATAACCAACTTTAATGGAGTTTTGTGTTTTGCATTATATTTCTTGTGTTAGATTTGAATCTAGACTCACAAATTCGTGATTAATGTACTTGAGTTCCTAATTTTGCTTTATAATATGAAGGTGATTAAATATGATTTTTTGTGGTGTTGGCGTCAATCACCAATGAAGAAGAGAAAGATATGAAATGGAAAAGATGGTTAAGGGGTATAGGTGTAATTTTAAGTGTTTTATTTTTTAAATAAAAAATAGTGACACATGTCACTATCTGATTGGAGCGTGAAATCACACATATTTTGAAAAATTGGTCAGGAAAAGAGTGTGTAATTAATACACTTTTGAAAGGTTTGATGTGTAATATTGTTCCCGTATTAAATAAGTGTGTAAGAGAGATTTGGGTACAAGTTCAAGTGTTATTTTATGTGTTCGGCCAAAGGAAAAATATAGGGCCATTAGCAAACCATGCATGTGAGATACAGCTAGAAGTAGTTCTAAAAATCTCTATTAATACATAAAATTAAGGACAAACAGAAATATAATAAAAAATTAATTTAGATACCCTATATTTCTATTGAAAATCCTAAGTATAATAAAACGTTGGACCTACAACACTCCTATCTTTTCGCTGACCGTTGTACTTCTCGTGTCTGACACTGTCTCTAATCTTTGGGAAAACAAAATACTCCCACTAAGATTAACAACAATACCAATCCACCAAAATTCCACTACTAAAATTAATTTGGGGAGTGATAGAATATACCTATACTTTTTATTCCATCCGAGGAAGTAAAGAGCTTATTTTCAAAAGGCATCGATTCAAGAAATCATAAATAAATAACATAAAAAAAAAACCATAGATAAATAACATAAAAAAAAACTAAAAAATAGATGCAAAACAAAACCGATGGCCATTACATAAACCTGACACTATAAAAACTACATAAAATAAGTTTTCTTTGACCATGTTTCCCAGTAAGATGAAACATTTACACAAAATAAATTATTCACTTATTAATTAGGTCACTACAGGTAAATCTTTTAGTAAATACTATCACCTATTATCATAAGTTAAGAATTTACTGATAGTATTAGAAATTTTTTATTACGGTGGGATAATATCGAGTATATTGTTGTTGTAACTTTAATCAATATTATATAATATACATACTGACTTTTAAGTTTTTAATTTTACGTTTGATGATAAATTTTTATAGTTACATATCACAAAGTATTAAAAAAATTCATTTCTTTCGTATGTAATCAAACAATGACACACCTTAAATATGATCGGGAAACTCACCGGAAAAGAATCAGCGGATCCATTTTTCTTCATTGTCATCCACTGTCCGTCACCCGTCGGTCTGTTTATCATTATTTAACCATTTTAACAGCTGAAATTACAAAACTAGCCACAAAACAGTCTGCAAACTACTTCAATCGAACCTGAAAATGCCGGAAAATAAATTTTCCAACGTCGCCTTCTCCGTCAAGCTCATCGCCGTCAACGTCACAAATATCACAAAACCTCCCAAATGCCTAACAAAAATTTGAAAAAGAAGAAGAATACTCAGTAAAATCTAAATGCAAATGCAACAAATTAAAATTCAAAATTTTGAATATTTTTAAAAGCTCACGTCCAAATATTGAGAGTTTCATTGTGCCATGAAAATACGCTGAGAGCAATATCCTTAAGAGGCCATTCACAACGATAATAATCTCTGATAAATTCATTATCCTGAAGATATTCAGGTAATGCCTCGTATTTCACCAATTTTCTTCGATCTAATTTTTGACCATTTTTGGTTACGTTATTGATTCGATCTCCTGAGTCAACTCGTTCGCCATTGCTGAGTTTCGAGATCTTCTTTCCTCCTCTCCGTTTCATGTTAGCTCAATTTCTCCGACGTCGTCGATCTCAGTTTCCGGCGAATTTTCGCCGGAAAACGTTGAATGAATGTGTTTGAGAAAATGCTAATATATCTAACTGTTACCAATGATGTGGAGCTAGTTGAAAGTTGGCAGATGCATACCAATATTTATAGTAGTGACGTGCGGCCACTAATTAATATTTTTTCATATTTTTTATTGATTTTTGATTAGTTCAATTGGTTTTTCCCAGGGTGTTTTTGACTAATATAAGAAAGACACCTGTAAACATATTACATATTTGGTAGATTTTGTTGGAGGAGAATTTATTTCCTCATATAGTAGAGATTTGCAGGATTTTTACTCGAGATTTTAAGTATGCCTTCGGACATAAGAATTGTAATTTTTGAAAAAAAAATAGTATTTGAAGTTAAGTTGAGAAAAGGTATTTGGAATTTTAAAATTATATTTGAATATATTTTCCACTTAAAAAAATATTGCAGTTCCTTATAGCTTGTTTGCCAAACTTCTAAATCAGCTTATTTTAAAATTAATTTAAAAGTACTTTTAATGAAAAATAGTATGTGTTTGATTAATTAAATTTAAGAAAAAACTTTTGAAAAATAATTAGTGATTAATCGAGCTTTTAAAAAGTACTTGTAAGTGTATTCCTTTATAATTGCTTTTCAAAAAATTACTTTATAGGAGAAACTGCAATTTTCAGCTTACATGTTAATATATCATCCTTTTGACCAAAAAAAAAAAGAGTAGCTATTTTGTTGTTGAGTGGTAAATAAAAATTAAAAATAGTAGTAGTAAACAAGAATGAAATTTCAAAGTTGGGGGAAGGTGAGAAATGTAGTATGAGTGATGGGTTCATTTATTATTCTTCGGTAAAATGGCTGTGGCTAAATTTAAAAAATATATTTATTTTCTTGAGTAATTTTGAGTTTGACTATTAATTGAGTTTTCCTATTTACATTTTTTTTAAAATAAAAAAAAAAAGTACTTTGCTGGCTTTTGCCTAGAATTGGTTGGCGAATCATCTAAAAAAATCCTTTGCTGGCTATTCCTTAAGTTAAGATGCCTTAGAGCATTACTCTAAGTAATACAACTCCAAATATATAATAAAGTAAATACTTAAAAAATCTCATTAGAGTTACAACAGAATCGTACCTATTAATAAAACGCTAAAGGGCCAAATATACCCCTATATTATGAAAAAATATTTAAATATATTCTTTATTATATTTTGGGTCCAAATATAATCCTGTCATAATACTATTATTTAAATATGTTTCTCTTATGTTAAGTTTATCTAAGGTGGATATCCAATTCTACTGAGCACTGATATTTGATGAGGTGGATATCATATGACAAGTCACCTCAGCACCCCTAAGTAATATATAAAAGGCTAAAATTTGTATACAATATTTTTTATGGTAGCGGTAATAGTGGCAATAGTGATGGAAAAGAAGAAGATTTTAGTTGAAATATGAAAATAGATGGGTGGGATAAAATAAGTTACGTGCACTGAGGTAATAAATTATGTGGCATTCACCTCATCAAATCAGTGTCACGTAAGATTGGATGGCCACTTTGGACAAACTTAACGAAAAAGGAGCATATTTGACCAATAATATAACGACATGGATATATTTAGACTCAAAGTATAATGATAGATAAAATTAGACCTTTTTTGATAGTACATGAAAATATTTGGCCCTTTTTCGTTAATAAAAATATCTTATTTTTAAAGTAGTACTTGCTCTAAAATCTTTTAATCGTTTTGTTAAGATCCTATATATATACCGGGCTGGCTCTAACAGTGTATGGGTAAGGCAAGTGCCTTAGGACATCTCCAACAATCACTCTATGTTTTGCACCATTTTTCACTCTAAAATAGTGCAACACCAAATCTACTCCAACAATCACACTATTTTTTACCCCAAATTTTCTCTCTTTTCTATATTATATTATTATCTTCTATTTACTTTTTATTTTTTATTTCCTTCAAACTAATACTATCTTTTTTTTCCATATTCATTATATATAATTCACATTCACCACTTATATAATCATTTATTACAAAATTTTACACAAAGGATAAATTAACAAAAAATAAAATTATTAATAAACATAATTAAATAAATATTATATCATAGTGAAATTTAATTTAAGTACCGTATAAATATTTAATTTTCGCCTCTATTCTCCGATAAATGCTCGATTAATGCATTACGAAGTGCGAAATGCGCATCTTTATCCTTAATTTTTGTGTGTCGAATTAAAAATTATTCAAATCGTTGATCTTGATCTACTACCATTTCTACCGTATGAGCTGGACATTCACGCGCATCTTCAATTGGTGCATTAAGATCATGCTCGTCCTCAATTATCATGTTGTGCATTATAATACATGTGGTCATTATATCACGTATAACCTTTTTTCTCCAAAAACGTGACGGGCCTGAAACAATTGCAAAACGCGATTGCAAAACTCTGAATGCACGTTCAACATCTTTTCTTTTTTATTCTTGTTTCACTGTAAAATATCTCTCCTTTGCTGAATGTGGTTCCCGAATAGATCCAACTCTTCGTGAATTTTTGCGACAAGAAAAAAAACGAATAATCGATAAAAGAAGTCAACAATTTGAACAACCACAACCACAATAATCTTCTACTCTGTTCACTCAGTATTTTGGTAAATATGGTGCACCTGAAAATGACATAGGCGATTACTAAACTTATGTTTTATGTTTTTAATGTAATTTCAATTTTAATGTATCCTCCTTTTATGCACTTTAATTATAATGTATTTTTATTTTTAAATAATGGTTATATTTCTTTTTATACAATTATAACAATAATAAAATTAACTTATAATTTTATATAAATTTAATATATACAAAAAATAATATATCAAAAAATAAGATAAAAAATTAAAATTATAAAAATCTTAATATAAAAGTTAATTATATACACAATATATAATTAATTAAAAGTTCAACAACAATAAAATAAATTAAATATTATTAAATCAAATATAGAGTAATGAATAGTGTTGCACCAAATTTGGTGCAACCCAATTCATGCTTTATAATAGAGCAACAAATGGAATACTATTAGAGCAATTTTACTCTATTTCTTACACCAAATTTGGATTTGGTGCAAAAATAGAATACCGTTGGAGATGGTCTTAGGCCCCCAATTTTGGGAGGCCCCATTTTTTTTAGAAATAATATGTATTTTATAGATTTATAGTTTTTAGTATTTTTGTACTTTTCATATAAAAAGAAAAAAAACTTTTAGATATATTAATAAAGTAAAGCTTAAAATAATAGCAAAATGGTTTTCAATTTGATTTGATTTGATAATTTTACTTTTTACTCTTCTTCCCAAGTAATTCCAATGTTTCAATTTTACTTCACTCTTCATATTCCATATATGAGACATACTCTTTTTCCTTCTTCTTTATTCATGCTCATCTTCTTTCTACGATTTCTTTCTTTTTTCAAGACTCCAACAAGCCAACAACTAGATATTTTGAAATCAAAGTATTCAAACTTCTTGAATCATTCAGTCATTGGGTAATATCATTTTAATTTTCTAGTATTATTTTTATTTGTTATTTATTTTATTAATTTTACTCCATACATATTGTTTAATAATTTTGGATTATAAATATGTTAACAAGAAAATATGCATCCAGGTATTCAAAAATCCAAAAAAAAAAAAAAAAGTTGAAAAGAAAAAATAATAATAATTTAAGACCTCACTTTTTATTTTTGCCTTAGGCTCGATATAATGTCGAACCACCCCTTATATATATAGACAAATATATGAAAGTATTTTAAAAAACAAAGGGAGAATATTTTATTCTTAGGAGTGACGTTAATTTATTATCTCCAAAGTTCAAAGAAAAGCAAAACAAGGATCACTCCAAAGATTTTTGAAGCAATAAATTAGTATCTTAAAGCAACAACACAATTATCAACTAGCTTAGCCTTGCATTAAGGCCACCTGGCCAATCTTAGAAGTGAACCTTTTTCATATGTACACCAACAAATTGGTTAGGGTAAAAGTAAATATATAGAAACAAACGCAGGGAAAAGGAAATTAGAGGAATATAAATATAAAGTTAACTTACCGGAAAAGAAATTAAAATTTAACACTAAAAAACAATTTGAAGTATTTTGATTCTTTTATCAATGATTTTTTATATTTATATTTAAGCCATTAACCTCGGCATTGTGCCTTTTGTTATAGGTGGTTTGGCAAGAGAGCGGTTTTTGAATGACTTCCTCATAAACTATATTTTAGGTTGAATGATCATCTTTATCCTATAAATTAAAAAGTAGCTTTAACAATGGTAGACCAATGTATGCATCAAATTATACTTATATATGCATGTATCTAAATATGGTGTCTCAGAGAATCAACAATTGTAAGAACACTTTATGTATGAGATTGAATACCACCTTACGTTGAGGACTACCTGAATGATGTCTAAGTCGCTACTTTTTTGCTTCAGCTCTCTTAGCTTGCAATTGCAGCAAAAATGATTGTTTCCTCTTCGGTGACATTTGTGCATATCTAGAGCGACATCGCAGATTCCTATCAGCGAGTCATTGTTCCTTAGTTTCTTGAGTTCTAGACGATGCAATATCTTTCAAAATATTGAGTCATCATTGTTGTATCTTAGTGGGCACAAAGTCGATATAAAATCAAAATTAGAAGAAAGATAAGTCAGTTAAAAAGATGAATATAGAGTTGAAATATTTTAAAAGTTTGTATCCATTGTTGAAGGTGTAGTTTTTACCCTAGAATAGTTGCTAATTAACTATACAAAAGCAAAAATTGATTTTTTTATTTAAAAAAGGGAACTAAAATTGAAAGGGTGTGAAAATAATATGCAATGTACCTGAAGGACGTCTTAGAAATTGGAGAATATGAAATCAACCCTTTCTCATGGTTTGTCCTGCTTGATATTCTACCGTTGGAACTTAAACATTCTTTGTCACATAAGCCTCCTTACACGTGAAACGATCCCCAGGAATATAATCTACATGCATAGAGAATAAGAATTAGCAGAATTAGCCATTCCAAACCTCTAATTATAAATGACGAAAAGAAAAACTTAAAGCAAATATGTTGCAAGTGAATTGGAAATTGGAATATAGAGAAAGAGGATAGAAATGAAATAGAATGAATAAGAAAGACTGGACCAAATGGGTATATAAAAATGTGGCAGGAGAAAGTTGGTATAGTGGAGAAGGGCTAACCTAAAAATTTAACACTACACATAAGTAGACAGAGTAGAATTGAAGTAGGTAAGAAGAAGAAGAGAGGCGGTGGATGAAAAGCTCAGTAACAAAAAGATTATTAAGGAAACAACAATGAAGCAAAAAAGACTGAAGTTCCACAAAGAAACGGGAAAAATCAGCACAAATATATCATGGGAAGACCAAAATTGAAAAGATCAAAGACAACAAAGAGAAATTTCAGTAAAATTTAAAAGAAAGGCTTACCCGGATGAAGGATGAGAAGATGAAGAAAGGAACCGCTCTGGTTCTTTTTTCTTATTAGAGATGAAAAAGAAAAGGGAACCTTCTAGATTTCCATTTTAATTATTGTGATGTATTTACCATTTTGCCCATAAATAAAGCTAGATTTGCAAAAATACCGGTGGTCGACCATTTTCTCATTTCTATATAATAGAAATATATATATATATATATATATATAGTATAAAGCCACGGGGGAATGGACCTTACCTTCTACACAAAAGATTTGACTGGTTCAATGAATCCTTCAAAAGGAAGAGACACATCCTTGTCGTATCTTTCTTCTAAGGGCATCTCCAACAATCACTCTATTTTTTTATATTATTTTTCACTTTACAATAGTGCAACACCAAATTTATTCCAACAATCACACTATTTTTTACATCAAATTTTCTCTCTCTACTATATTATATTATTATCTTCTATTTACTTTTTATTTTTTATTTCCTTCAAACTAATACTATCTTTTTTTCATAATTAATTATATATAATTCACATTCACCGCTTATATGTTCATTTATTACAAAATTTTACATAAAGGATAAATTACAAAATTTTATGTGTTTAATGTAATTTTATTTTTAATGTGTCATCCTTGTATGTACTTTAATTATAATGTATTTTTATTTTAGTCTTCCGCATTTATTTAATTGTTGATAGTATTTTATTGGTGATGTTGATAGAGGATGTGTAATGTTTGTTGGCCTAGCTCCGCTAGTAGGCGCCATCACGACGCCTGTTGGTGGGATAAATCCGGGTCGTGAAATTTATGTATTGTTCTTTTTAAATAATGGTTATATTTCTTTTTATACAATTATAACAATAATAAAATTAACTTATAATTTTATATAAATATGATATATACAAAATTAATATATCAAAAAATAAGATATAAAATTAAAATTATAAAATCTTAATATAAAAGTTAATTACATACACAATATATAAATAATTAAAAGTTCAACAATAAAAAATTGAATACAATATTATTAAACCAAATATAAAATGATTAATATTGCATCAAATGTGGAACAATTTTACTCTATTTCTTTCATCAAATTTGAACAATATATTATCATTGGAGCAATTTTACTGTATTTCTTATACTAAATTTAAATTTAGTGTAAAAAATAAAGTACCATTAGAGATGGCGTAATGCTAGGTAGTTGCCATCTATCTAAGATGAAATGGTCCTTTCCACTTGATGATGCTAATTAACTTAGCCAAGTAGTCAGCCACTTGATTGGCTTCTTTGGAACAATGGAGAATTTGTACATCAGCCATTTCAATCATTTGAGCAATGTCTCTAATCATCTTTCTCAGCTTTAGATTGTTGGTGTCTCCAATTCTAATCATCTTGGTGATGGTTAGAGAATCCATTTTCACTGTCTATGGATATTTAAAAGTCGATCAAACTGTACCGTATCGAACCGATTTTTAAGTTTCTTAGAATAAAACTGTAAGTTTTTATATAAATTTATAACTGAACCGATAATTAAGGTAATTTTTTATTTTATGAAAATAAATCGAAAAAATATTGAACCATACCGTGTAAATTTACAGTGTGAAAAAATATATTTGTATATTAAGTTTAAAAATAATAAAGCATAAATTTTTTATGGGGCCTTGTGTCACGACCCGGATTTCCCACCATCGGGGTCATGATGGCGCCTACTAAATGGAAGCTAGGCAAGCCAAATATTAATTACATCTCCATTAATTACTAATTTCTTATTAACAACATAAAAATTACAGCGGAAGACTTAGTCAAATGTGATAAAGAAAATCCAAATCTGATATACTACCCAAGATTGGTGTCACAATACTCACGAACTTCTAAGAATAATACACATAACTGTCTGAAAGAAAATACAAGCTGTTTATCTCGATTACATGAGATAACAGAATGAAAAGCATAGATAGAAGAGACAACGGGTCCTGCGGACGCCTGCAAGGCTACCTCGTAGTCTCGGTAGTCGAAAAATCCACAAGTCTCTACCTGTCCCTGCTGCTGTCCGTAACCTTGAATCCGCGCAAAAAGAGCGCGAGTGTAGTATCGGCACAACCGACCCCATGTGCTTGGTAAGTGCCGGCCTATCCCGACGAACTAGTGACAAGGCTAAGGCCGGTCACCCACCTAAACTTGTACAGTTGCAATATAGATATATATATGTATATATACGATACATTTATAAAGAAATACTCTGCTCTAAAATAACAGTCAATAACTCAAGTTATCCGGAATAATCAAATCAACAGAATAAACCTTACTTTCTTGTCTCAATTTCCTCTTTCATTTCATGTCTCGTGGTAGGCGTACCACCCGCTCCCAACTATCACATTAATTATCTCTTGTGGTAGGCGTACCACCCGCTCCCAATTGTCCATAATTATATATCGTGGTAGGCGTACCACCCGCTCCCAATGATATCAATAATTATATCTTGTGGTAGGCGTACCACCCGCTCCCAAATATATCAATAATTATATCTCGTGGTAGGCGTACCACCCGCTCCCAATTATATCAATAATTATATCTTGTGGTAGGCGTACCACCCGCTCCCAAATATATCAATAATTATATCTCGTGGTAGGCGTACCACCCGCTCCCAATTATATCAATAATTATATCTTGTGGTAGGCGTACCACCCGCTCCCAAATATATCAATAATTATATCTCGTGGTAGGCATACCACCCGCTCCCAATTATATCAATAATTATATCTTGTGGTAGGCGTACCACCCGCTCCCCAAATATATAGTATATATGTTACCGGCATTTAGCCAATAATCTCTATGTCAACAATATTTATAATTAAATTCATATCCCTACAAGCTAGGATAGAACAAACACTTACCTCGAAAGTTTACGAATGATTTAATCCGTAGCAATGCCCTTTCCTTTCGAATTTGACTCCAATCCAATTGTATCTATACACAATTGATTTAATATCATCAATTCTACTCAACAAACTAATTCTTAAGACCAAATACCACTTTTACAACATTCTGCCATGAATAGTGAATTTCAACCCCGGGCCCACATGGTCGGAATTCGGGGTTAGTACCAAAATCCGGTTACCCATCCCCCACGAGTTCATGTATATGATTTGTTTCAAAATCGGACCTCGATTCGAGGTCCAATTCCCCAATTTATGAAAAACCCTATTTTCTAACAAAAACAAGAATTTTACCATGAAAATCTTTGATTTCTTATGAAAAACATGTTTAATGATGTTAGGAATTGAAAGAATTAAGTAAAAAGTGACTTACAATCGTTTTGATGAAGAAGAAATCCTTGAAGAGTCGCAAATGGGTGTTTTGGTTTTGTGAAAAATGAAGAAATGGCTGAAATTCGTGTTTTTCAGGTCTCTGTGTTCGCATTTGCGAACATGGGTTCGCAATTGCGAACCCCGACCAATTTCTGGAGTTTGAAAAATAAGCTAAGGGTGGGAAGTTCGCATTTGCGAACTTTTCTTCGCATTTGCGAAGCCAAGGCAAAGCTGGGAAGTTCGCATTTGCGAACTATTGTTCGCAATTGCGAACACAGGCTAAATATGGGGAGGTTCGCATTTGCGAACTATTGTTCGCATTTGCGAACCCAGGCGGAATAGTGGCCAGTTCGCATTTGCGAACTATAGCTCGCATTTGCGAACACAGGCACAGTAGGGTCAAGTTCGCATTTGCGAACTATTGTTCGCATTTGCGAACACAGGCACAATAGGGGGAGTTCGCATTTGCGAACTATTGTTCGCATTTGCGAACTCCGCAGAATAGTGGGGAGTTCGCATTTGCGAACTATTGTTCGCATTTGCGAACTCTGCAGACCAGTTGCATACAGCAACTTCTAACATGAAAAATTGATCTCGTGGCCTATCCAAAGTTCACCCGAGCCCTCGGGGCTCCAAACCAAATATGCACATAACCTCAAAAACACATTATGAACTTGTTCGTGCGATCACATCGCCAATATCACCTCGTTTTCATCAAATCAAGCCTCAAACTCATGATTTTCATACTTTTGATTTTTAAAACTTCTTAACTTGGAACTCAAGGTCCAAAACATCTCAAACGACATCCAAATGTCACCAAACTTTACTGAAATCACATATATAATATTTAAGACTTGTACCGGGCGTCGGAACCAAAATACGAGCCCGATACCAAGGTCAATTAATTTATTTCCTTTAATAATTACATCAAAAACAATTTCACATAAAAATTCATAACTTGGGCTCTAGGCCTCGGAATTCGACTCCGGACGCATGTCCAAGTCCCATATTTTCCAACGGACCTCTCGGGACCATCAAATCTCGGGTCCGGATCCGTTTACCAAAAATGTTGACCGAAGTCAACCATATCAATATTAATATCATTTTTATCCAAATTTCTCATAGAATTCATATTTTCTATCACAAAATCTTTCCGGCTACATGCTCGGATCGTGCACGTAAATCGAGGCAACATAGAATGAGGTTTTTCAAGGCCTCAGAAGCTCGAAATTATTAATAAAATAAGTGATGACCCTTTGGGTCGTCACAATCTCCACCTCTAAAACAACCGTTCGTCCTCGAACGGACAAAAGAAAGAAATACCTGAGTCAGGAAACAAGTGTGGATAACGGCTCCGCATATCAGACTCGGACTCCCAGGTCGATGCCTCAGGAGGCTGACCTCTCCACTGAACACGCACAGAAGGATAACTCTTCGACCTCAACCGTCGAACCTGCCGGTCTAGAATGGCTACCGGCTCCTCCTCGTAAGATAGATCATTGTCCAATTGGACAATACTGAAGTCTAACACATGTGTGGGATCGCCGTGGTATCTCCGAAGCATAGATACATGAAAAACTGGATGCACGGCTGATAAGCTAGGCGGCAAAGCTAATCCGTAAGCCACCCCTCCCACTCTGTCTAGAATCTCAAATGGACCAATATACCTAGGGCTGAGCTTGCCCTTCTTTCCGAACCTCATCACGCCCTTCATAGGCGACACCCGAAGCAATACTCGTTCACCAACCATGAAATCTACATCTCGCACCTTGCGATCCGCATAAGTCTTTTGCCTAGACTGAGCTGAACGCAATCTCTCCTGAATAGTCTTGATCTTATCTAAGGCCTCCTGAACTAAGTCTGTACCCAACAACCGAGCCTCTCCCGGTTCAAACCATCCAACCGGTGATCGACATCGCCTACCATACAACGCCTCGTACGGAGCCATCTGGATGCTAGACTGGTAACTGTTATTGTAGGCGAACTCTTCTAATGGCAGAAACTGGTCCCACGAGCCTCCGAAATCAATAACACAGGCTCGAAGCATGTCCTCAAGAATCCGAATAGTCCTCTCGGACTGGCCATCCGTCTGAGGATGAAATGCTGTACTCAACTGAACCTGGGTGCCTAACTCCTGCTGGACCGCTCTCCAGAACCGCGAGGTAAACTGCGTACCCCGATCAGAGATAATAGATACTGGTACTCCATGGAGACGAACAATCTCCCTAATGTAAACCTCCGCTAACCTCTCCGACGAGTAGGAGACAGATACTGGAATAAAGTGTGCTGACTTGGTCAGCCTATCAACAATGACCCAAATAGCATCAAATTTCCTCCGAGTCAAAGGAAGTCCAGTAACGAAATCCATAGTGACCCGCTCCCATTTCCACTCGGGAATTTCAATTCTCTGGAATACACCACCAGGTCTCTGGTGCTCATATTTCACCTGCCTGACAATTTAGACACCGAGCGACATACGCAACGATATCTTTCTTCATTCCGCGCCACCAATAGTGCTGACGTAAGTCCTGGTACATCTTCGCGGCGCCTGGGTGAATAGAATACCGCGAACTGTGGGCCTCTGCTAAGATTAACTCTCGAATCCCTTCGACATTGGGCACACAAACTCGACCCCGCAATTTCAATATCCCATCATCATCTAGATTTACCTGTGTGGCACCTCCCCGCTGTACTGTATCTCTCAACTCGCGCAAATGAGGATCATCAAATTGCCTCTCACGGATACGCTCAAATAAGGAAGAACGAGCGACCGTGCAGGCTAACACCCTGCTAGGCTTCAGAAATGTCTAGTCTCACGAACTGGTTGACTAAGGCCTAGACATCTAGAGCAAATGGTCTCTGACTAACCGGGATAAAGGCAAGACTACCCATGCCGGCGGACTTTCTACTCAATGCATCGGCCACCACATTGGCCTTACCTGGGTGATATAGGATAGTAACATCATAGTCTTTTAGCAACTCTAGCCACCTTCTCTGCCTCATATTCAACTCTTTCTGCTTAAACAAATACCGAAGACTCTTATGATCGGTGTACACTTCACATGCTACACCATACAAATAATGCCTCCAGATCTTCAATGCATGAATAATCGCCGCCAATTCTAGATCATGCACTCGGTAATTCTTTTCATGAATCTTCAACTGCCTCGAAGCATAGGCTAACCCCGCCATCCTGCATTAACACTGCACCAAGCCCAATACGTGAAGCATCACAATAAACAGTATAAGGTCCCGTACTTGTGGGTAAAACCAATACCGGTGCGGTGGTCAAGGTTGTCTTGAGCTTTTGAAAGCTCGCCTCACATTCATCGGACCATTCAAATTGAACACCCTTCTGGGTCAATCTGGTCAGTGGGGTTGCAATAGACGAAAATCCTTCTACGAATCGGCGATAATAACCTGCTAACCCCAAGAAACTCCGAATATCTGTGGCTGATGTCGGTCTAGGCCAGCTCTTGACCGCCTCAATTTTCTTCGGATCAACCTGAATACCTGCTGCCGTCACAATATGACCCAGGAATGCAACTGAACTTAGCCAAAATTCACACTTTGAAAATTTTGCATATAGCTGGCTATCTTTCAGAGTCTGTAAGGCCACTCTGAGATGTTGCGCATGCTCCTCCTAACTGCAGGAGTAGGTCAATATGGAAACAATGAAGACTACAACGAACAAGTCTAATTAAGGCACGAACACACTCATGCGTATGCACATATCCATGACTCTGAAGTCTGGCCATAAGAGTTATTCTTAAATTACAACATTGTCAATTAACCCTGTTATCAAATACCTTATTCTACAAATCCCACTTTACTCAGAATGAGGTATGGTGACCTCGTGATTATTTTCCCGAATTAATGCGTCATATTTATCCTTACCCGGTGCTCGTCTCAAAGGCTAAGCTCAACGGTTTCAAAATAGAAATGGCTAATATGAATAGAAACTATACAAGAATTGTCAAATAGTCCTAACTGGGCATGACTCTTATTTACGAATGCAATACGAAAATATTAATTTCATAAAAGAAGAATTTTAAACACATAAACTCTTACTAGCAGGACCCAGTCCTCATATGATATCCACCGCAGCTTGAAGCTCGGCTTAGAAATATTTCACATTATGCCAAAAATTGGAGGATCTCATCCTCAACTCTGAATCACAATGCTTGCACATCATATCATCTGAAATTTTTCATTTCCTTTCTTTCTTCCTTTCAATAATTGTCCGTCAAAGATAATCACGACATAAAATAAGCCCTCATACCTGATAGGGAGCACAATTAACGATTAAAATTAGTTATCCCGAAAATTATATCAAAACCCACTGTAATAAGTAATATAAAGTCACTCTTAGCCTCATGGATATTTTAGAGACTAACACCTAATAATAAGGATGTCTATCCTCATGTAATATCTCAACGTGAGTATTTCCCTAAGTAGGTTTGATGATTACGATGCTCGCTCATGAATGGAGCATGTTAAACAGACTCGCCTAAATTTTCTTTCAAAAACCAAATCAAATTAAGGGAAAATTATTTGTTTATAACAATGTGAATTACACACGTGATGACGCCATCTGGTGTAATGACCTCCCTCATACCATAAAAAGTATATCAATGGTTAGGTCTCCACCTCTAGGATTTTCACCTCCACCTCTAACATCCTGACCTATACATCTGGCTGGCCATGTAGGATAAATATTAACTGCAATGGAGCGTGTAGCCTGAGTGCTTTCCTAAAATCATATTTCTCCAAAAATTCCACATTCACAGCAATTCCTTTAAGGCTCGGTTAACTTGTTGTTCATGACAATATATATTCGAACACAGTCATTGTGACTTGGTACAACCGTTCAGATCACACATACTACATATTGCAGAGAATCTCGGGGTGACGTCTTCATAACATTTTCTAAAAATAGAGTTTAGTAGATAGCGTTGCATTGGCCGGCTTGCCCTCTTGGTAATCTTGTCACAAACATTGATGGCCAATTTCCTCTTTTGCTATGTTGGCTTAACACTGTTGAGCTACCCCGTTTACTCATATACTCTTCGTCATTCTCTGGGGCGATCCTTACCCCATGAAAAGAACCAACCTTAAATATGTATAAATTATTTGGAGGACATTTCCATACCATATATATATACATTCCAATAACTCATCATATTTGTCCTTCACAACTCCAACACATCGACCGGACGTCAAGGTCCGTTGAAACCCAACACGATTTATTAGGTGATCTCCCGATATAATTGCGTCTTCCGTTGGGACCATAACTTGTGTGGTAAATACATTATCTTCCCACTACTTCTGTGTGCCTTCCGTAGCACAGTAAAATGAACTCCTCGCATTCGACTATTCCCACGTTCTGTAATTCCTCATAAGAACTGTCAAGCACAATCTCGTGGGTTCTCGAAAGATGCACCGCTGAAGGTGGCAGCGAAGACTTTGGTGAA
This sequence comes from Nicotiana noctiflora, assembly GCA_032618575.1. Taxonomy (NCBI): domain Eukaryota; kingdom Viridiplantae; phylum Streptophyta; class Magnoliopsida; order Solanales; family Solanaceae; genus Nicotiana; species Nicotiana noctiflora. The sequence goes on from JASVEL010012621.1 coordinate 59,423, forward strand.
ACTTGTCCTCTGTAAAACTTTTGAAGGAATAGTTGATCTATCACCAGCCCGTGCCATTGTTCGGCTGGATAAGCGGTACGTGACTACGCCATTCGTGGGAAGACAAGAGTGGAAATTTAACTTAACACTTTGAAGAACAAATTCGCACGATAAGAAAGAACAAATGAGAGACTCTTTCCTAACTCAATAGACTCTGGAGGACAAGTACAGACGTCTCCGTACCTACCTCTCAAACTCTACTAAGCTTGTTCGTGAGTGGTGAGACCTATGTAACCTAGAGCTCTGATACCAACTTGTCACGACCCGGATTTCCCACCATCGGGGTCATGATGGCGCCTACTAAATGGAAGCTAGGCAAGCCAAATATTAATTACATCTCCATTAATTACTAATTTCTTATTAACAACATAAAAATTACAGCGGAAGACTTAGTCAAATGTGATAAAGAAAATCCAAATCTGATATACTACCCAAGATTGGTGTCACAATACTCACGAACTTCTAAGAATAATACACATAACTGTCTGAAAGAAAATACAAGCTGTTTATCTCGATTACATGAGATAACAGAATGAAAAGCATAGATAGAAGAGACGACGGGTCCTGTGGACGCCTGCAAGGCTACCTCATAGTCTCAGTAGTCGAAAAATCCACAAGTCGCTACCGCCGCTACTGCTGTCCGTAACCTGTATCTGCGCAAAAAGAGCGAGTGTAGTATCAGCACAACCGACCCTATGTGCTGGTAAGTGCCTGGCCTATCCCAGCGAACTAGTAAGAAGGCTAAGGCCAGTCACCCACCTAAACCTGTACAGTTGCAATATAGATATATATATGTATATATACGATACATTTATAAAGAAATACTCTGCTCTAAAATAACAGTCAATAACTCAAGTTATCCGGAATAATCAAATCAACAGAATAAACCTTACTTTCTTGTCTCAATTTCCTCTTTCATTTCATGTCTCGTGGTAGGCGTACCACCCGCTCCCAACTATCACATTAATTATCTCTTGTGGTAGGCGTACCACCCGCTCCCAATTGTCCATAATTATATATCGTGGTAGGCGTACCACCCGCTCCCAATTATATCAATAATTATATCTCGTGGTAGGCGTACCACCCGCTCCCAAATATATCAATAATTATATCTCGTGGTAGGCGTACCACCCGCTCCCAATTATATCAATAATTATATCTTGTGGTAGGCGTACCACCCGCTCCCAAATATATCAATAATTATATCTCGTGGTAGGCGTACCACCCGCTCCCAATTATATCAATAATTATATCTCGTGGTAGGCGTACCACCCGCTCCCAAATATATCAATAATTATATCTCGTGGTAGGCGTACCACCCGCTCCCAATTATATCAATAATTATATCTCGTGGTAGGCGTACCACCCGCTCCCAAATATATAGTATATATGTTACCGGCATTTAGCCAATAATCTCTATGTCAACAATATTTATAATTAAATTCATATCCCTACAAGCTAGGATAGAACAAACACTTACCTCGAAAGTTTACGAATGATTTAATCCGTAGCAATGCCCTTTCCTTTCGAATTTGACTCCAATCCAATTGTATCTATACACAATTGATTTAATATCATCAATTCTACTCAACAAACTAATTCTTAAGACCAAATACCACTTTTACAACATTCTGCCATGAATAGTGAATTTCAACCCCGGGCCCACATGGTCGGAATTCGGGGTTAGTACCAAAATCCGGTTACCCATCCCCCACGAGTTCATGTATATGATTTGTTTCAAAATCGGACCTCAATTCGAGGTCCAATTCCCCAATTTATGAAAAACCCTATTTTCTAACAAAAACAAGAATTTTACCATGAAAATCTTTGATTTCTTATGAAAAACATGTTTAATGATGTTAGGAATTGAAAGAATTAAGTAAAAAGTGACTTACAATCGTTTTGATGAAGAAGAAATCCTTGAAGAGTCGCAAATGGGTGTTTTGGTTTTGTGAAAAATGAAGAAATGACCGAAATTCGTGTTTTTCAGGTCTCTGTGTTCGCATTTGCGAACATGGGTTCGCAATTGCGAACCCCGACCAATTTCTGGAGTTTGAAAAATAAGCTAAGGGTGGAAAGTTCGCATTTGCGAACTTTTCTTCGCATTTGCGAAGCCAAGGCAAAACTGGGAAGTTCGCATTTGCGAACTATTGTTCGCAATTGCGAACACAAGCTAAATATGGGGAGGTTCGCATTTGCGAACTATTGTTCGCATTTGCGAACCCAGGCGGAATAGTGGCCAGTTCGCATTTGCGAACTATAGCTCGCATTTGCGAACACAGGCACAGAAGGGTCAAGTTCGCATTTGCGAACTATTGTTCGCATTTGCGAACACGGACACAATAGGGGGGGAGTTCGCATTTGCGAACTATTGTTCGCATTTGCGAACTCTGCAGAATAGTGGGGAGTTCGCATTTGCGAACTATTGTTCGCATTTGCGAACTCTGCAGACCAGTTGCAGACAGGAACTTCTAACATGAAAAATTGATCTCGTGGCCTATCCAAAGTTCACCCGAGCCCTCGGGGCTCCAAACCAAATATGCACATAACCTCAAAAACACATTATGAACTTGTTCGTGCGATCACATCGCCAATATCACCTCGTTTTCATCAAATCAAGCCTCAAACTCATGATTTTCATACTTTTGATTTTTAAAACTTCTTAACTTGGAACTCAAGGTCCAAAACATCTCAAACGACATCCAAATGTCACCAAACTTTACAGAAATCACATATATAATATTTAAGACTTGTACCGGGCGTCGGAACCAAAATACGAGCCCGAAACCAAGGTCAATTAATTTATTTCCTTTAATAATTACATCAAAAACAATTTCACATAAAAATTCATAACTTGGGCTCTAGGCCTCAGAATTCGACTCCGGACGCATGTCCAAGTCCCATATTTTCCTACGGACCTCTCGGGACCATCAAATCTCGGGTCCGGATCCGTTTACCAAAAATGTTGACCGAAGTCAACCATATCAATATTAATATCATTTTTATCCAAATTTCTCATAGAATTCATATTTTCTATCACAAAATCTTTCCGGCTACATGCTCGGATCGTGCACGTAAATCGAGGCAACATAGAATGAGGTTTTTCAAGGCCTCAGAAGCTCGAAATTATTAATAAAATAAGTGATGACCCTTTGGGTCGTCACACCTTGGAATTAGGAAATTATTACAAGACAACAAGTAATTAAATTTAAAATCCTTATTCCCAAACATATTGTGTTACTCCTATTGAAACTAAATTATTTTCAACTTATTCACTAGCAAAACACAAGGTATTGTAGCGATTGTGAGTACCAAAGTACAATGTGAATATGTTTCCTTTTGTAAATTTGGATTTATCTTTTGAATATTTAATCTTCTATAGACTTTATTCTTGAGAGCCAGCTTGATTAATATTTTTCCACTTATGCGATTTATATTTTTTTTGTATTTGGTTAGTTTTTTTTACGTTGATGTAGAATAGTTGATGGATCTATACTCTAGCCATATTTTATATTTTCTTAATTTATCACCTTTTAAACTGTAAAAATGTCTAGAGAGTTTTGCTAAGTCTTATAAAAGTACGTATGTTATTGCATTCTACTTCTACTAGTAATTTTTACATGACATGTGTGAGCACGTGATTTTTGCACCGGCCAATTAATTCCAAAATTAAAATAAATATATTTTTGAGTGCAATTTCTTGCTTTGGTTGAAATTAGCTATACTTTGTGTATTTGAATAAATGGAAATTAGAAAAATCAAAAAAATTAGGCTAGGTAATTACTTTGTTTTAATTAATTAGTTTTAAGAAGAAAATCACCAAAAAATAGTTAAATAGTGGAAATTAGGGAAAAAATAGTAGAAAAATTGCAAAAAATACTAAATAATTTGAGTAAGTAGGAAATTAAGTTTTTATAATATTTCATAAAAGAAAAGAAAAAAAGTATAAAATAAAATACATAAAAAATAATTAAAATCAGAAAAATACAAAAATATGTTGGGTATAATAAATTTGGGCCAAATACAATCCAAATCATTGGCCAATGCTCTGGCCCAAAGGAGATCCGGTCCAGGTTTAAGCTGAAGTGATCTCAGCCGTTCACTTCCTCAAATCCTACGGCTGAGACAATTAGTGGGTTAATTAATTAATAAATTGTGTGAGACTCGATCTGAGCCGTCCGTTAGATTTGATCTAAGGTTCTTGATTTTGGTCCCATAAGTAACGACACGACGTCGTTTTAGTAACGCGATGAGGGCCGTTGATCTCCGTCATTTGGACGGCCAAGATCACCTCGGATGACCGCCCTATTTAAGGCTTTGGTCTGAAGATTTTGGGTCATTTTACATATGCCCTAAGACCTAGCCGCCCCCAAGCCCTTCTCTTCTCATCGTCTTCTTCGTCTTCAACCTCAAGAAAACCTAGACGGCCAATGGCGGCCACCACCCTCCACGGTGGTCGCCGGCCTTTCTACTCCCTTCTCTCTTCTTTTCCTTCTTTTGTTTCTTCTTCTCTATCAAAACCCCCAAGAACAGACCTTTTCTTTTGAAACACTGGTCACCGTAACTTCGTCGGTGACCACTCAAACAATGAAAACCATCCCCAAACCAATGCCATTCGAACCCTTTTTACCTGATCTATCACCCTACCCCAATGGCTTCCCTCGAATCAGCCTAAAACTCGTCGAATATTCCAAAAAGTGTCGCCGGAACCCTAACTCCGGCGACTCCAAAACTCAACCACAATCAAGACCACACCTTTTACCCTCCCCAAACACCCCTCTGCGAACCAAAAACCCAAAAGGCTTCATTTTGAAGCCAAACAACGGAAAACAGAAAAGAAAGTCAGAAAAGGAAAACGAAAAAGGGAATAAAGAAAAAGAAAAGGAAAAGGGTCTGAGAAGAAAAGAGCGTAGAGAGTGAAAAAGAGAGGAAATGGAAGCTCAGGGGACCGGCCCTGCAAGCTAAGTCCCCTCTCTATATGTGTATTTGTTTGCCTTTTTGTATGTTTGTTTCATGTTTTTCTCATGTCTTCTTTTGTTTCTATCCTGAGATTTTTTGCCATGTTTTTCTTTTCTTCAATCTTGTGGTATGTCTGTTAGTATTAGGGTTTCTTAATTTGTTCATTTTGGTATTTCTTTCTGTCTTGTTTCAATTGTGTGTAGTTTACTTAGCTCTAAAAGATATGTCTTTTCTTCTTTATCTTATTGGTTAATGATTTCTGAGATTCAACAAGCATGACTATGATTCGTCACATGATTAGTTTTAGGTTTTAATTTGTTCATCTGTGCTCCCTGTTTGACTGCTCATCTCCTTGTGTTTCTTATCTTTTATCGTATATATATATTACACCTGTTAGTTTGGCATATGAATTAGGGTGTCTTTTGTCTTAATGTTGGTTTCTGATTTTCTGATTTGAATATTTGAACCTGATATCTCTCCTCGTCCTTGTCATTTGTTAGTTTAGGCTTCTCCATTTTGTTTGCATGTTTTCTCATTCTGTCTTAATCTTCTCTGTTAGTATTGACAGTTTGAGTGATTCTTCTCTTCTCTTTGTCTCATGTTTAGGGATAGAATTAGTTATTGGCCCCTTATATTAAGTTTGAATTAGTCTCTTCATGTTTAGTTATACTGTTAGGACTAAATATTAGTTCCATATCTGAGTTGGCTCTACTCCAGTTTTCCATGTGTTCACTGTTTTCCTTTTAGGATAATTTTAGGATTAGTCAATAGACTTTCATGACTATCTAAGGACTACCACTCTGATCTTTCTCATATCCTGTGTCATGAACCTTGGTGATTCTGAGTTGTTCAAACTTTCATATGACTTGAACTGGTAGTAATTAGGTCTTAATTAACATGAGTTAATACTTTGTCTCATAAAATTGGATAATGTGAATTAATTAATTGAAATTCAACCATATCAATTGCCTTCTCTGAGTTTTGGTTGATTATTACATTTTGTTTGATTTTATGTGTCCTAATATGCAATCCATGTTGAAATTGATTTAGTTTTATTGGTTCTAGTTGAGTGTAAGTGTTTGATTAACACTGTTTGGACCCTAGGGGATTGGTTATAGCTGTTAGTGCTAGGCTTCATAAAGTGGCTAGTTTTGAAATACGTTAAAACTGAAAATCACAAAATAGGCTATAAGTTTAATAATTGACCTAAAGAGTGGTCAACTTTGCAAAGGTTGACCAACTCTATAAGGTCCCAACACACTGACCCACCTCAAAAGGGGTCAGTTGTGCAAAAAGTGGTTAAGTCTGCAAATGCAGACTCACCAAGGCTCAATTGAGCCCTGAAACACAGATGGCTAGACCTGCAAAGGTCTTAACCAGGCCTGTGTTCAGTTTTGAGCCTTAAAATGGCAAAGCCAAGTCCAAATTAAAGACTGGCCAAATTTCAAATGGCTTAAGTGCTTTAATTAAGCAGGCTGGTCCTGCAAATTAGTTTAATTGACCTTAAATGAACAGAAAATAGGTTATTAAGCAATAATTGGCCTAAGAGTGGTCAACTTTGCAAAGGTTGACCAACTCTATAAGGCCCTAGCACACTAGTCCACCTTAAAAAGGGACTGGTTGTGCAAAAAGGCTAAGTCTGCAAAAGTAGACTTGCCCAGGCTCTCTTTTGGGCCCTGAACACTAAGGTGGCCAAGCCTGCAAAGGCTTGGGCCCAGCCTATGTTCAGCAATTCGGTTTAATTACCCAAGCCAAGTCTCAACTTGAGACTGGCTAGTTTTTAAATAGTTAATTCCAATAATAAAGCAGGCTAGTCCTGCAATTAGTTTAAAATTGAAATAAAATGGTCTTAATTAACTGGAACTAAGTTAAAAGAGGCTAAAATTGAAATAGTTTTCCTAAGGTAGAATTGGCCAGCCCTTAAATACCAATGCAAGGGCTGGCTATTAGTTAAATAAATCCCAAAAGAGCTGAAACTTGACCTAGGCAGTCGGGTAAATCAGCAATGTCTTTGAGGGCATATAGGGAACTTGAAATAGTATTCTGGTAAATAATTTAGAACATAAGAGGATAAGGGAGTCATTCATACCCCTGATTTCTGTAATTTTGTAGAGATTTAAGGGTATAATGGTCTCCCTAAAAAGGGAAATCAGTAAAAATCCCAAACCCCTAAGGCTACATTGGTAAAAATCCATAAAAAAGAATCTTTAGAACCTTCCAGCACATGTTGGAAGGATTTCTGTTAACTGAATTGGGGGACTAAAGTGCACATTGGGTAATTTTAAGAGGGGGAGAGTTGGGATTTTATCCCATACTTTCTCCCCAAGTTTCAGCCCTTTCTCACACCTATAAATACCCCCTAAAAGGGCTGATTAAGGGCTGCCTTTTGAACAAAAAAGTTTAGAGAAAAAACATAGTAATATAACAGTAGGATTTCTGGGATTTTTCGAGCAAAAACTTGTTGATTTCTTCTGATTTTGGAGTTCTTTGTTCGATTTGGTCTGGATTTCTGTCTTGATTCCGCTGGTTTTCCTTCTTGTTGATTGTTGTTTGGCCTCATTTATTTGGCATTCCATTCTCCTGTTGCATTGGCTGTTTGGATTTTGCTGTGGTTACTACTTATCCTCATCCCTTAGAACTCATCAGTTTCATTTTGTTGATTCGAGGTACATTTCTATTAAAAAATGAAGCTGTAATGATTTGCTGAATGAAATGGAGTGCTATTCTTAAATTCATATGACATTATGTACTTTGTAGTTTTTAGTTGTTTAACATTAGTGTAGATGTGTATTTTTAGTGTTAGTATAGCATGTAGTAGTATGAAAACAGAAACAAAAACATGTAATAGCTAGTAAAGTAGTAGTAGTAGTATAATCGTAGAAGTAAGTCACCTAGATTAAATAGGTAAAAGCTCTAAAACATAAGTTAGCTAATAACAGTTTTCAAACCATTAATAGTTCATTCACAGTAGCTTTCGTAAGTTACAATCACCAATATGACGGATCTGCATTTAAACATTGACAAGCCTCGAAGTAAATTAGAATGAATCGTTAGGATGATAATATTGCAATGGGTTAAAGTCATAATAAAATCAGTAGTTTGATAACACTTGAGTCGTGAAGCTATTCGAATTTAGATACTGGTTCGTTTAATTTAAAACTGGTCTATGAAGACATTGCTCAGGAAATTAGTTAATTTTGAGGATTTAAGTTTGGATCTGGGTAGGTTAAAGAGGAAGCAGTTAGATAAGGCAACAACAGGATTGGTGATATCTGATAAGAGGTATAGCTCACCATGAAACCGGTAATATAGTAAATGCCTGTGAATAATCATTTAGTTTCTCTTTCGATACTGTAAATAATTAGATGATTCACTTTAATTTAATCTGATTGCCTAGGCAAGTAGTTTGTCTTCCAGAATATCTCATTAGTAATTGATTAGATTTTAGAATAGATTCTTAGTTACGAGCACGTAGTGATTACAATTGATTGAGTTTTCATGTACATAGACCATTGGCTTAAGATTACCGTTCTTTTTATGTATTGACTTCCTTATTAATAAATAAAAGTGATTTGATTTCATTTTCAATCTTGAGTATTTGTTTCTTTATGAATTCTGCGTTATACTTTTGTTATTGCAATTTGGTTTGGGCCTTATGTGTAACGTTGGGCCTGAACTGCCCTACGAAATTGATTGGTCTGCTGATTGAAAGCTTGAAGACTGCCTGGGCTTTAAGGCCTGGGCTAGCCCATTGCTGATCTGATTAAGCGATTGAAGAATCCAGGCCCAATAACAATAGAAATCATGTGGGCTTGGAATACTTAGTGTTAAAATACGATTAAGGGAAAACACAATTAGAGAAACGTAGTATGCACTTCTTAGGATTAAACTTATAAAATTAAATTGGGACGAGCCTCGCCTAACGCTAAGCAAGCGGGCCCCCATTTAGTAATGGTATAATACAAGTAGACTCGGGAGAGCTAATAGCGAATTCCATAGCTTCTCCCAAAAGATTTAAAAGCCGATAGACGTTATTTTAGGGCACAATTTTAATGTACTTTCCATTGAACGAGTGTGCACTTGGTGCGACTCAAATCCAAATTTCGGCAAAGCTGAAATACACCGAAAGTCATAGGCGTACTGGTTGCGGTATGACTCGAGCCGTGTTTTCGCAATGCCGCAAATTCCATAAAAATAATACTTAAGTAAAAGGCACTATATGTTGTTAAAATTTATGATTGAGTCAAACAAGAGTCGGGAACGACAATTGAGCGACCGTGCTAAAACCACGGAACCCGAAAATGCCTAACACCTTCTTCCGGGTTAACAGAGTTCCTTATCCGGATCTTTGCTTCGCAGACATTTTTAAGAGTCAAATTCCTCGGATTCGGGATTAATCGGTGACTTGGGACACCATTATCTTCCCAAGTGGCGACTCTGATTAATCTCAATAAAATCCCGAACCGATTGTCCTTTAATTGGAAAAACTCCTTCCTCTACGCTATTTTATCCGTTTCGGGTATCTGAGCGTCGGGGTATACCCTACAAGCGTATTCATATGCTTATTCCCAAAGTAGGGATAGTAAACAGGGAGGTGTGACAACATGTAATAAAAAAAATTACCGAAATTTACCGTACCGTACCGTACCGATACCGAAGAAAAATCGACACGATTGGAACGGATTCGAAAAATCTAATTTTGATTATGCATAACAAAATAACCGAAAAATTAGTATGGTACAAATTTTATAAAATATCTAATCATACCGAACCATTGACACCCCTAGTCATATCAGTTGAACCCATTCTGAGTGCACTCAGCTTGGCTGTTAGAGCAACATTGAGTTTTGACAAAGAAAGCCATGATTAACTCCCCTGTATTATTTCTAAGTGTGCCATTAATTTCTGCTTTATTATTCTCACTCAAGATACACCTTTGTGGCCAGTGGTGGAGTCATACTAGCATAGGGTGGTCAATTGATTTTTTTATTTTTATTTTATACTATATATAAGTGACTTTTTCTTTTTTCTTTTTTGGTATGTCGAATGAATGATGTTCAGAAAATATTTTAGGTCACAAATTTTGACAGTTAGTTATGACATTTTAATATTTTTTTGAATTCCCTAGTTTCAAATCTTGCATCCGCCCCTATTTGTAGCACAAATTAATTAGGTTCTAGAGAAAAGAAAAAATATTGTTGAGAGTAAAATTATATATTTAATTTTTAGTACCAAATTCAGAAACTTTAAAACTTGTCTATCTATGGGATGATGTGCCTAATATTGTCTCTCATTTAAGACAATCACATGTTATATGTAATATAATTGTTAGTAAGATGTTTAACCTACTCAATTTTTTGGCCATAAAATGCACATCCAATCACATGAAAACCATACAGTTGATAGGAACACAAGCAAAAAAAAAAAGACAACAATGGCTTTACAATTGAATAGTGGTAATTAGATTAATGAGATGAATATACAAATAAAATTTTTTATAAAGGAAAATATTATTTATATATATATATTTGTAAATTTTTGGTGCGGCGATGTTGGATGACACCTCTTGTAGAAGGGTGCTTCTACCGCGGGTGTGACGACCCAAAGGGTCATCACTTGTTTTATTAATCATTCCGAGCTTTTGAGGTCTTGAAAACCTCATTTATAGTTGCCTCGATTTGCGTGCACAGTCCGGGCACAAAGCCGGAAAATATTTATGTTGAAATATGTGAAATATGTGAAAAAGTTGAAGAATTTTGATATTAATATTGATATGGTTGACTTTGGTCAATATTTTTGGTAAACGGACCCGGATCCGTGATTTGACTGTCTCACAAAATCCGTAGAAAAATATGGAACTTGGGCATATGCCCGAAATTGAAATCCGAGGTCTAGAACCCCGGTAAAAGAATTTTTCTGTTAAATTGTTTTCTGAAAATGTTTAAGGAAAATGAAACTGAATTCTGATTTAAAAGTACTGGTATCGGGCTCGTATTTTGGATCCGATGCCCGGTACATGTCATATATGTTGGTTAAGCGCTTCCTGTAAAGTTTGGTTGAAAACGGACGTCGTTTGACGTGTTTCGGCCTTAAATTGGAAATTTTGGAAATTATGAAATTTGAAAGAATTCTTGAGTTTTAAGGCTCAATTCATTGATTTTGATGTTATTTCGGCGTTTTGTTCGCTCAAGCAAGTTCGTATGATGTTATTGAGTTAGTGTACATATTTGGTTTGGAGCCTCGAGGGCTCGGGTGAGTTTCGGATAGGCATCGCGGTGGTTTTAGACTTGGAAAAAAACTGCAGAAAATCTGCAGCAGACATTCCTTCTTCGCGTTCGCGTCCACCTTGTCGCGTTCGCGAAGGCTTCTCTTTCCTCTTCTACGCGTTCGCGTCCTTAGGATCGCATTCGTGTACAACAACATGGACCCCAGCCTTTTTCCTCTACGCGTTCGCGTGAAGGCTCTCGCGTTCGCGGAGCCTGGCCTGCCTCTTCTACGCGTTCGCGTACGGCACCACGCGTTTGCGTAGGCCAAATTGCTATCCCCGGAATTTTCTTCTTCGCGTTCGCGTCAAGCCCCACGCGAACGCGATGTGTAAAACTTCTTCTTCATCGCGAACGCGATCGGGGTGTCGCGAACGCGATGAACAAACTCATGCCCAGTGAATTTAAGACAGAAAACCGAACAGAAACGGGATAAAAATCCCATTTCTGTTCAACTCTCTTCTCCACAGCTCCTGGGACATTTTTGAGCGATTCTTCATCAAACTTCTTGGGTAAGTGATTCTTAACTCGTTTTCTTCATTTTCCATCAATATTATTTGAATTCCTAAGCCTAATTAGGTGTAAATGGGTAGAAAAATTGAGAATTTAGTATAGTAAGGGTTTTCAAAGAATTTGCGATCTAGAACTCGTTTTGGAGTCGAACTTAAGAACAAATTGTATATTTGAACTCATGGAAGATTGGGTGAACTTATTTTGGTTCGAAACTTGAGTTTGGATTATGTGGGCCCGGGGTCGATTTTTACTATTCCGGGCGGAATGTTGTAAAAATCATATTTAGCAATATGAACTAGTTTGTTAAGTAGAATTGATGATATTAAATCAATTGTGTATAGATACGATTGGATTGGAGTCAAATTCAAAAGGAAAAGGCATTGCTACGGATTGAATCGTTCGTAAATTTTCGAGGTAAGTGTTTGTTCTATCCTAGCTTGTAGGAATAGGAATTCAGTTATGAATAAATTGTTGATTACGAGTTATTGGTGTTATACCGGTAATGAAGATAAATTGTTGAAATTATTATCAATTATTAGTTTAAAACCGATAATTATAAATATTGTTGATATAGAGATTATTGGCTAAATACCAGTAATGTATATATTTATGAATTGGGATCATGTGGCGCGCCGACCACTTATATATTTATGAATTGGGATCGTGTGGCATGCCAACCACTTATATATTTATGAATTGGGATCGTGTGGCGCGCCGACCACTTATATATTTATGAATTGGGATCGTGTGGCGCGCCGACCACTTATATATTTATGAATTGGGATCGTGTGGCGCGCCGACCACTTATATATTTATGAATTGGGATCGTGTGGCACGCCGACCACTTATATATTTATGAATTGGGATCGTGTGGCGCGCCGACCACTTATATATTTATGAATTGGGATCGTGTGGCACGCCGACCACAAAGTGACTTAAATCTTGGCATTGGCCATAGTTGCCGGTAGCTTATTGATATATTTGGGAGCGGGTGGTACGCCTACCACAAGATATAATCACTGTGATAGTTGGGAGCGGGTGGTACGCCTACCACGAGATATGAAATGAGAGAGGAATTGAGACATGAAAGTAAGATTTATATATATATATATATATATATATATATATATATATATATATATATATATATATATATATATATATATATATATATATATATATATATATATATATATATATATATATATATATATATATATATATATATATATATATATATATATATATATATATATATATATATATATATATATATATATATATATATATATATATATATATATATATATATATATATATATATATATATATATATATATATATATATATATATATTTCGCTGGGATAGGCCAGGCACTTACCAGCACATGGGGTCGGTTGTGCTGATACTACACTCTGCGCTCTTTTGCGCAGATACAGGTTACGGACAGCAGCAGCGGCAGTAGCGACTTGTGGATTTTTCGACTACTGAGACTACGAGGTAGCCTTGCAGGCGTCCGCAGGACCCGTTGTCTCTTCTATCTATGCTTTTCATTCCGTTATCTCATGTAACCGAGATAAACAGCTTGTATTTTCTTTCAGACAATTATGTGTATTATTCTTAGAAGTTCGTGAGTATTGTGACACCAGTCTTGGGTAGTGTATCATGTTTGGGTTTTCTTTATCATATTTGACTAAGTCTTCCGCTAATTTTGATTATTCCGCTGTAATTTATATGTTTTTAATAATAAGTCATAATAAGAAATTGGTAATTAATGGAGATGTAATTAATATTTGGCTTGCCTAGCTTCCATTTAGTAGGCGCCATCATGACCCCGATGGTGGGAAATCCGGGTCGTGACAAGTTGGTATCAGAGCACTAGGTTGCACAGGTCTCACAACTCACGAACAACCTTAGTAGAATCTGAAGGATCGGTACGGAGACGTCTGTATTTATCCCAGAGGCTACAGAGTTAGGAAAATATTCCCTTCATTCTTTCCTATCGTGCGAGTTTGTTCTTCAAATGTTAAGTTGAATTTCTACTCTTGTCTTCCCACGAACGGCGAAGGCATGTATTGCTTCTTCAGCCGACATTGGCACATGCTGGTGATAGATCAACAATGCCTTCAGAAGTTTTACGGAGTTTCGGATAAGTTTCACCAAACTCTTCGCTATCTCCTTCAGTGGTGCATCTTTTGAGAACCCAAGGTAAATTATTGATTGTTGCTATGAGATATTGCAGAATGCGGGAATAGTTGAAGGTGAGAGGGTTGATTCTATTGTGTTTCAGGTAGCGAGTGGAATTAGTGGAAACATAATGTATTTACTAACCGGCTGTGGTTTTAATGGACCTTGACGTCTGGTTGATTTATTCGAAGTTGTGAAGGATAATTATTGTGGACTATCAGATGTTGTGACTTTGACTTATAGCCAAAAAGGGGGAAAACCACTATTAGTGAATGGACCGAATGGCCATGTTTTATGTCAGTTTTGGCTTGGAATGTATACATATGGTATGGAAAGGTCCCCCAAATAAATTATGCATGTTTGAGGCTTAGTACTCTGCAGGGGGTAAGAATCGGCCCAAAGAGTAATAAAGAGTATATGAGCAAAAGAGGTAATTGGTCGTCAATGTTTGTGACAAGCCTATGAAGAGGGCAGACTGGCCATGCGACATTACCTACTCAATCCAATTTGTAGAAATGTTTGGAGGAGTTACCTCCCTGACACTTTGAAAGGTGTGGTATGTACGATCTGAACGATCATGTCAGGTTATTATGACATTGTCCGAATATGTTGTCATGTCCAATAAGTTAACTGGGCCTCAAAGGAATTGTTGTGAATGTGGCAGATTGGAGAAATATAATTTATGAAGGCACTCAAGCTACGTGCCTCATTGCAGTCAATACTCAACTCACATGACCAGCTAGAGTGAGGGGTCAGGATGTTAAAGGCGGAGGTGAGACTCCTAGAGGTGGAGATCTAGTTGTTGACATAATTTCTATGGTGTGACCGAGGTCACTACACCAGATGATGTTATCACATGTACAATTCTGATTGTTATAAAAGGAACACTTTTCCTCAATTTGATTTGATCTTTGAAGAATTGAGGCAAGTCCTCTTAATATGCTCCGCTCATGAGTGAGCTTCGTAATCATCAAATCTACATATGTGAATACTCACGTTGTGCTATTAAATGGAGGTAATTATCTCTATTATTATGTATTGGTCAGTAGGAATATTGATGAGGTCAAAAGTGACTTTATATTAATTATTACAATGGGAATGAATTCCTGAAGTAACTATTTTAATTGGTTAAATTGTATACCATGTCGGTATGAGGGTTCTTTTATGTCGTGATGCTCTTTGACGGACAATAGTTGAAAAGAAGAAAGAAAGGAGATAAAAAAAAAACATCAGTGGCACAATGTGCAAATGCTTGTGATTTAGAGTGGAGGATGAGATCCTCATAATTTGTATAACGTGAAAATATTCGTTTTAAAAACCGAGCTGCAAGCTGCGGTGATTATTATATGAGGACAAGGTCCCGGTGGTGAAAAGTTTGTGTTTAAAATTTTCCCTTTTTGGAAATAAAAATCTAGCATAATATCCTAAATTTGAGCCATGCCTGTTAGGATTATTTGACAATCCTTGCACAGTTTCTATTCATATTTAGCCATTTCTATTTTGTGACCGTTGAGTTCTAGACTTTGAGATGAGCACCAGGTAAAGATAAATATGACGCATTAATTCGAGAAAGTAATCATGAGGGTTTCCATACCTCACTGTGAGTAAAGTGGGAGTTTTGGAATAAGATATTTAATAACAGGGTTAATTGACAATGTTGTAATTTAAGAACAACTCTTATGGCCAGACTTCAGAGTCATGGATATGTGCATACGCATGAGGTGTTCGTGCCTTATTTAGACTTGTTCATTGTAGTCTTCATTGTTTCCATA
Source organism: Nicotiana noctiflora (assembly GCA_032618575.1). NCBI lineage: Eukaryota > Viridiplantae > Streptophyta > Magnoliopsida > Solanales > Solanaceae > Nicotiana > Nicotiana noctiflora. The sequence goes on from JASVEL010012621.1 coordinate 75,157, forward strand.
TTGACCTACTCCTGCAGTCATGAGGAGCATGCGCAACATCTCAGAGTGACCTTGCAGACTCTGAGAGATAGCCAGCTATATGCGAAATTTTCAAAGTGTGAATTTTGGCTAAGTTCGGTTGCATTCCTGGGTCATATTGTGACGGCAGCAGGTATTCAGGTTGATCCGAAGAAAATTGAGGCAGTCAAGAACTGGCCTAGACCGACATCAGCCACAGATATTCGGAGTTTCTTGGGATTAGCGGGTTATTATCGCCGATTCGTAGAGGGATTTTCATCTATTGCAACCCCACTGACCAGATTGACCCAGAAGGGTGTGCAATTTGAATGGTCCGATGAATGTGAGGCGAGCTTTCAAAAGCTCAAGACAACCTTGACCACAACACCGGTATTGGTTTTACCCACAGGTACGGGACCTTATACTGTTTATTGTGATGCTTCCCGTATTGGGCTTGGTGCAGTGTTAATGCGGGATGGCAAGGTTATTGCCTATGCTTCGAGGCAGTTGAAGATTCATGAGAAGAACTATCCAGTGCATGATCTAGAATTGGCGGCGATTATTCACGCATTGAAGATCCGGAGGCATTATTTGTATGGTGTAGCATGTGAAGTATACACCGATCATAAGAGTCTTTCAGTATTTGTTTAAGCAGAAAGAGTTGAATATGAGGTAGAGAAGGTGGCTAGAGTTGCTAAAAGACTATGATGTTACTATTTTATATCACCCGGGTAGGGCCAATGTGGTGGCCGATGCATTGAGTAGAAAGTCTGCCAGCATGGGTAGTCTTGCATATATTCCGGTCAGTCAGAGACCATTGGCTCTAGACGTCCAGGCATTAGCCAACCGGTTCGTGAGATTGGACATTTCTGAGCCTAGCAGGGTGTTAGCCTACACGGTCGCTCGTTCTTCTTTATTAGAGCGTATCCGTGAGAGGCAATTTGATGATCCTCATTTGCGTGAGTTGAGAGATACGGTACAGCGGGGAGGTGCCACACAGGTAAATCTAGATGATGATGGGGTATTGAAATTGCAGGGTCGAGTTTGTGTGCCCAATGTCGAAGGGATTCGAGAGTTAATCTTAGCGGAGGCCCGCAGTTCGCGGTATTCTATTCACCCGGGCGCCGCGAAGATGTACCAGGACTTACGGAAGCACTATTGGTGGCGCAGGATGAAGAAAGATATCGTTGTGTATGTCGCTCGGTGTCTAAATTGTCAGCAGGTGAAATATGAGCACCAGAGGCCTGGTGGTGTATTCTAGAGAATCGAAATTCCCGAGTGGAAATGGGAGCGGATCACTATGGACTTCATTACTGGACTTCCTTTGACTCGGAGGAAATTTGATGCTATTTGGGTCATTGTTGATAGGCTGACCAAGTCAGCACACTTCATTCCAGTATCTGTCTCCTACTCATCGGAGAGGTTAGCAGAGATTTACATCAGAGAGATTGTTCCACTTCATGGGGTGCCGGTATCTATTATCTCTGATCGGGGTACGCAGTTTACCTCGCGGTTCTGGAGAGCGGTCCAGCAGGAGTTAGGCACCCAGGTTCAGCTGAGTACAGCTTTTCATCCTCAGACGGATGGCCAGTCCGAGAGGACTATTCAAATTCTAGAGGACATACTTTGAGCCTGTGTTATTGATTTCGGAGGCTCGTGGGACCGGTCTCGCCATTAGCGCAGTTCGCCTACAATAACAGAGTTACCAATCTAGTATCCGGATGGCTCCGTATGAGGCGTTGTATGGTAGGCGATGTCGATCACCGGTTGGATGGTTTGAACCGGGAGAGGCTCGGTTGTTGGGTACAGACTTAGTTCGGGAGGCCTTGAATAAGGTCAAGACTATTCAGGAGAGATTGCGTTCAGCTCAGTCCAAGCGGAAGACTTATGCGGATCGTAAGGTTCGAGATGTAGATTTCATGGTTGGCGAACGAGTATTGCTCCGAGTGTCGCCTATGAAGGGTGTGATGAGGTTCGGGAAGAAGGGCAAGCTCGGCCCTAGGTATATTGGTCCATTTGAGATTCTAGACAGAGTGGGAGGGGCGGCTTACGGATTAGCTTTGCCGCCTAGCTTATCAGCCGTGCATCTAGTTTTTCATGTATCTATGCTTCGAAGATACCACGGCGATCCCACACATGTGTTAGACTTCAGTACTGTCCAATTGGACAATGATCTATCTTACGAGGAGGAGCCGGTGGCCATTCTAGACCGGCAGGTTCGACAGTTGAGGTCGAAGAGTTATCCTTCCGTGCGTGTTCAGGGGAGAGGTCAGCCTCCTGAGGCATCGACCTGGGAGTCCGAGTCTGATATGCGGAGCCGCTACCCACATTTGTTTCCCTGACTCAGGTACTTCTTTCTTTTGTCCGTTCGAGGACGAACCGTTGTTTTAGAGGTGGAGATTGTGACGACCCAAAGGGTCATCACTTGTTTTATTAATCATTCCGAGCTTTTGAGGTCTTGAAAACCTCATTTATAGTTGCCTCGATTTGCGTGCACAGTCCGGGCACAAAGCTGGAAAATATTTATATTGAAATGTGTGAAATATGTGAAAAAGTTGAAGAATTTTGATATTAATATTGATATGGTTGACTTTGGTCAACATTTTTGGTAAACGGACCCGGATCCGTGATTTGACGGTCTCAGAAAATCCGTAGAAAAATATGGAACTTAGGCGTATGCCCGGAATTGAAATCCGAGGTCTAGAACCCCGGTAAAAGAATTTTTCTGTTAAATTGTTTTCTGAAAATGTTTAAGGAAAATGAAACTGAATTCTGATTTAAAAGTACTGGTATCGGGCTCGTATTTTGGATCCGATGCCCAGTACAGGTCATATATGTTGGTTAAGCGCTTCCTGTGAAGTTTGGTTGAAAACGGACGTCGTTTGACGTGTTTCGGCCTTAAATTGGAAATTTTGAAAATTATGAAATTTGAAAGAATTCTTGAGTTTTAAGGCTCAATTCATTGATTTTGATGTTATTTCGGCGATTTGTTCGCTCAAGCAAGTTCGTATGATGTTATTGAGTTAGTGTACATATTTGGTTTGGAGCCTCGAGGGCTCGGGTGAGTTTCGGATAGGCATCGGGGTGGTTTTAGACTTGGAAATAAACTGCAGAAAATCTGCAGCAGACATTCCTTCTTCGCGTTCGCGTCCACCTTGTCGCGTTCGCGAAGGCTTCTCTTTCCTCTTCTACGCGTTCGCGTCCTTAGGATCGCGTTCGCGTACAACAACATGGACCCCAGCCTTTTTCCTCTACGCGTTCGCGTGAAGGCTCCCGCGTTCGCGGAGCCTGGCCTGCCTCTTCTACGCGCACCACGCGTTCGCGTAGGCCAAATTGCAATCCCCAGAATTTTCTTCTTCGCGTTCGCGTCAAGCCCCACGCGAACGCGATGTGTAAAACTTCTTCGTCATCGCGAACGCGACCGGGGTGTCGCGAACGCGATGAACAAACTCATGCCCAGTGAATTTAAGACAGAAAACAGAACAGAAACGGGATAAAAATCCCATTTCTGTTCAACTCTCTTCTCCACAGCTCCTTGGACGATTTTTGAGCGATTCTTCATCAAACTTCTTGGGTAAGTGATTCTTAACTCGTTTTCTTCATTTTCCATCAATATTATTTGAATTTCTAAGCCTAATTAGGTGTAAATGGGTAGAAAAATTGAGAATTTAGTATAGTAAGGATTTTCAAAGAATTTGCGATCTAGAACTCGTTTTGGAGTCGAACTTAAGAACAAATTGTATATTTGAACTCATGGAAGATTGGATGAACTTATTTTGGTTCGAAACTTGAGTTTCGATTATGTGGGCCCGGGGTCAATTTTTACTATTCCGGGCGGAATGTTGTAAAAATCATATTTAGCAATATGAACTAGTTTGTTAAGTAGAATTGATGATATTAAATCAATTGTGTATAGATACGATTGGATTGGAGTCAAATTCAAAAGGAAAAGGCATTGCTACGGATTGAATCGTTCGTAAATTTTCGAGGTAAGTGTTTGTTCTATCCTAGCTTGTAGGAATAGAAATTCAGTTATGAATAAATTGTTGATTAAGAGTTATTGATGTTATACCGGTAATGAAGATAAATTGTTGAAATTATTATCAATTATTGGTTTAAAACCGATAATTATAAATATTGTTGATATAGAGATTATTGGCTAAATGCCGTAATGTATATATTTATGAATTGGGATCGTGTGGCGCGCCGACCACTTATATATTTATGAATTGGGATCGTGTGGCGCGCCGACCACTTATATATTTATGAATTGGGATCGTGTGGCGCGCCGACCACTTATATATTTATGAATTGGGATCGTGTGGCGCGCCGACCACTTATATATTTATGAATTGGGATCGTGTGGCGCGCCGACCACTTATATATTTATGAATTGGGATCGTGTGGCACGCCGACCACTTATATATTTATGAATTGGGATCGTGTGGCGCGCCGACCACTTATATATTTATGAATTGGGATCGTGTGGCACGCCGACCACAAAGTGACTTAAATCTTGGCATTGGCCATAGTTGCCGGTAGCCTATTGATATATTTGGGAGCGGGTGGTACGCCTACCACAAGATATAATTACTGTGATAGTTGGGAGCGGGTGGTACGCCTACCACGAGATATGAAATGAGAGAGGAATTGAGACATGAAAGTAAGATTTATTATGTTGATTAGATTATTCTGGATATCGTGACTCTACTTGCTTATTTTCGCTTCACTTTTTTGTTGTATATTATACAACTGCACATACTTGCTTATTTTCGCTTCACTTTTTTGTTGTATATTATACAACTGCACATGTTTATTTGGTATTCTGGTCCTAGCCTCGTCACTACTTTGCTGAGGTTAGGCCACGAACTTACCAGCATATGGGGTCGGTTGTGTTGATACTACACTCGGTGCTCTTTTGCACAGATCCAGGTACTGGACGGGAGCAGTAGTTCTAGAGCTAGTCTTCAGTCCATCGAGACACTGAGGTAGCCTTGCAGGCGTCCGCAGGACCCGTTGTCTCTTCTATCTATGCTTTTCATTCCGTTATCTCATGTAACCGAGATAAACAGCTTGTATTTTCTTTCAGACAATTATGTGTATTATTCTTAGAAGTTCGTGAGTATTGTGACACCAGTCTTGGGTAGTGTATCATGTTTGGGTTTTCTTTATCATATTTGACTAAGTCTTCCGCTAATTTTGATTATTCCGCTGTAATTTATATATTTTTAATAATAAGTCATAATAAGAAATTGGTAATTAATGGAGATGTAATTAATATTTGGCTTGCCTAGCTTCCATTTAGTAGGCGCCATCATGACCCCGATGGTGGGAAATCCGGGTCGTGACAGCGGGACATTCCTACCATCCGATAGGGCGGAGCTACAATTTTTGGCGAACGATGTTGGAAGACACCTACAACCTCTTGTAGAAGGCTGATTCTGCTTTTGCCACAGGACATTCCCACCACCTGACAGGGACGTAGCCATAATTTGTAGTGCAAAGATGTTGGATGACACCTACAATCTCTTGTAGAAGGGTGCTTCTATCACGAGACATGGCCACTACTCAATAGGGGCGGAGTCATAATTTTTGGCACAACGATGTTGGATGACACCTCTTGTAAAAGGGTTCTTCTGCCACGAGACATTCCAACCACCCGATAGGGGTGAAGCTACAATTTTTGGCGCAATAATGGCTTTTACTATTTAGATAGGTAAAATTTATCTTTTCAAGTATATATATATATATTATGTACTCAATTCTCATGATTTATTTGGGTATTTATTTTTTAAAATTTTAACACTCTTTAATGAAAATTTTAGCTTCGCCGCAACATAGAAGAAGCTTCTTCTATAGTAGTAGTAAAAGTGGCTAAAAATTGCTTAAACTTTACCTACAAGGTACTTCTAAGTTAAAAAAAGAATCAATAGTGAGTTTCAAGAGATTCCAAAAAGAAAAATAAATTAAATTGAAGACTGACGAAATAGAATAAATTAATTAGAAATATCTGCAAGATTCCTAAATCAAGCAATTAAAAAGAAGATAGACAAAGGAAAAATCAAGAAATAGTTGATGAAATCTGGAACTCGGAGCAAAATCTTTGGGATATAGTTCTTTATTAGATTAGATTTTTAAAGCTCAACAACCAATTGAACAGGTTGGTAGAGTTGGCAAGTCTTGGATTAATAAAAGCAAAATGTAAAGAAAAAAATGTACTACCATCTACCGTTCAAATTTTCTCATCTGCACTTCTCAATGTTTTTGAAAAAACAAAAATTGAAAAAAAAAAAGCATCATGGTTTATTAGTATACATACTAACATATATGGATTTAGTAGTAAAATAATCAAATTTACTAATATCATGCATTCAACATAGAATACCGTCGATATTAATCCAACTCCTCAAAGTTGAGACCTAAATCATGGACAATTATATTTCTCGTTTGGATCATTTTAGTACACGTCATTCAGTGTCGGATCCAAGATTTTAAAGTCATGGGTGCTCGCATATTTAAATGTCACGACCCAACCCTGGTCGTGATGGCGCCCAACACAATGCTAGGCAAGCCCGACCATAATATCCTCTTAACCAACCAATTATTAAATAAATTAAACTTAAACAGTAGTTAGTCATAACAGGTAATAACCGAAACGTCAAAACATACAAAATACGGTCCCAAACATATCGTGGTGTCACGAGACTGAGCCTCTACAGAATAGCATCCTAATACAACCAAGTCTAGACAAATAGGAAATCAACAAGATGATAAAGAAGGAGAAAACAAGCTCTGCGGACGCTGGCAGCTACCTCGTAATCTCCGCCAAAGTAGATATAGATCAGCAGCTAAAATGTCTCAACTGCTCTCGGGCCCCTGTGGATCTGCACCAAAAAGTGCAGGGGAGTGGGGTGAGTATATTTCAACTCAATGAGTAACAATAATAAATAATAACTGAAAGTAAGAACTCCTGTGCTATCACTTAGCAGTTCTAAGGCAATCTTCACAAGTACGTCATCACTATAGTAGTACTTTAACCTCCAATCTACGTTTATCTCTACAAGATCTCCACACCGAACAAACCCTCGCTCGTACCCCTACGGTGTACGGCCATCTCAACATATAAAGGCACATACTTATATCTATAATGTATAAGTATCTAAGTAAATAGTAGGATATGATTAAGTATAATGCTGCGGCGTGCAGCCCGCTCCAATACATATACTGCTGCGGCGCGCAGCCCGCTCCATTTAACGTCGACGGCGCTCACTGGGGGTGTATACGGACTTCGGAGGGGCTCCCTAGGCCCAAGCGCTATGGTGCTATGGCGTGCAGCCAGGTCCACCATATATCACTGCGGCGTGCAGTCCTATCCAATATATATATATATATACACATATAATTATACTGCTGCGGCGTGCAGCCCGATCCCATAATATACCAGCCGCTCACTGGAATGTGTGCAGACTCAGACTCCGAAGGGGCTCCTACAGCCCAAGCGCAATAATACTGCGGCGTGCAGTCCGTCCCACATGTATATTACATGTATATTACATGTACATTACTGCGGCGTGCAGTCCGATCCAACATAGGTATCTATATACATAATACCTCATAACGGGTCCTCGACCCTATCCCAGTCAGTATGCACTTGGCCTCTCAGGCCCAATATAATATATCACAATGGGTCCTTGACCCTGTCTCAATTAATATAGACTTGGCCTTTCCGGCCCAATATAACATCTCATAGTGGGTCCTTGACCCTATCTCATCTCAATCGGTATAAACTTGGCCCTTCAGGCCCACTCAGCTAGAACAGGGAATGTATATTTCCAACACGATATAAAGGTCACCTAGCTCTATAGGTTCCCTAATGCTCTACAGATCGGCACAAGGCCCCAAACATGGCTATTAGCCCAATGGTACAGTTATAACCTCATTAACAGTTGTACAACACAGTATTCTATTAGCCGGGAAGGACTAAGTCCGAATCCCCTATCACAATGTCACCACGCCCATCATAGAACGCGTGTCTCATCTCAATATAGCACTGTAAAGTGCTAGTACGGGGTTTCAAACCCTCAGTACATTATTTACTACTACCACTCACCTCGAACCGGTAGAAGCTTCAATCCGCCTTGCGCTTGCCTCGCAAATCAATCTCCTCGGATGCCAAATCTGCTCAAAGTCATAGAGAATGCATCAATATACGCTAATTTCACGAAATTCATTCGAAATAACCCAATTTATATCAAAACCCACAAGTTGTCAAAACCCGACTTTTGGTACACTTGTCGAAAAATTACAAAAATTACATATTCGGAATCCTCATCTCGATACGAGTCTAGGCATATAAAATTTACCAAAATCGGACTCCATTTGCCCACTCAAATCAGTATTTTTCTTAAATTTAGGCCTAGGGCTCAAACCCACCTTAAATCTTCCATTTACAGGGATTTAACCAAGGATTTCATGTTAAAATGATGTAATTAAGCCACAAAACTTACCTCCAACGAATCCCCGATGAATTACCAGCAATTCCCATGAGTTTCTCTCTCTAGAACTCAAAAATGGCGTTTTTGGGTGTTAAACCCGCGACTGGTTCTGTTCTGAACTTAACTTCACTGCCAGCCTCATTTCTTCATCGCGTTCGCGATGCCTCTCACGCGAACGCGATGCCTTTTTCCCCTTCTTCATCGCGAACGCGGCACGCTCTCACGCGTCCGCGAAGATCAATTCCTCAGCCTCCGACTTTTACGCTACGCGAACGCGACGTAAAGTCACGCGTCCGCGATGCCTTACCTTTTCCTCTTACGCGAACGCGACCCATCCATCGCGAACGCGATGGCCAACTGGCCTCAACCTTCGCGAACGCGGCATCGGCCTCGCGAACGCGATGCCTTACTGAACCTGGCCTTCGCGAACGCGGAACCTTCCTTCGCGAACGCGAAGGCTTATTTTATGCCCAGTGATCTGCAGATTTCAGCAGACCATTTCATGCTTCCAAATGCCGGATGATGGTCCGGATTCACCCCGAGGCCCCCGGGACCCCAACGAAAACCACCAACATACCCCAAAACACGATACGAACTTGTTCCAATCATAACAACACCATCCTAAACATCAAAATCACCAATTACACACGGATTCAAGCCTAAATTTCTTAAAACTTTCCGAATTACACATTTGATGAAAAACCCGACCAAACGACGTCCGAATGACCTGAAATTTTGCAGCCACATCCAAAATCACCTAACGGAGCTACTGCAACTGTCGGAACTCCATTCCGACTCCCGGATCAAAATCTCACCTACCGTTCGGATTTCGCCAAAATTCAACCTTAGCCAATTCAAGCCTATTTCTACACCGGCCTCCAAATTCAATTCCGATCGCTCCCCTAAGTCACAAATCACCTCCCGGAACTAACCGAATCATCAGAATCCGATTCCGAGCCCTCTAACCAAATAGTCAACTCCGGGTTGACTTTCCTTATTCAAGCTTCCTCCAAAAAGGCTATATGCCTCATTTCCAATTTAATTTCACTCCTAACTCCCCCGATAGACTCTAACACTTATATAAAAGCATGAATTATGTAATTACAACACTACGGGGTGGTAATTCCCGTGACGACGGGCCGGGTCGTCACATTCTCCCCCTCTTAAGCAAACGCTCGTCCTCGAGCGGGTCAAGAAACATACCCGAAGTCTCAAATAGCTGAGGGTATCTGCTCCGCATCTCCTGCTCAACCTCCCAAGTAGCCTCCTCCACGGGTCGACCTCTCCACTGAACCTTAACCGATGCAATCTCCTTGGACCTCAATTTTCTCACCCGACGACCCAAAATAGCAATAGGCTCCACATCATAGGACAGATCACCATCAAGCTGGATGGTACTGAAGTCTAATACATGAGACGGATCTCCAATGTACTTCCGGAGCATAGACACATGGAATACCTGATGAACGCTGGATAAACTGGGTGGCAAGGCTAACTCATATGCCACCTCTCCAACTCTCCTGAGTATCTCAAAAGGGCCAATATACCTGGGACTCAACTTCCCTTTCCTCCCGAACCTCATGACACCCTTCATAGGTGAAATCTTCAACAATACTCTGTCACCAACCATGAAAGACAACTCTCGAACTCTACGGTCCGCATAACTCTTCTCACGAGACTGTGCTGTACGAAGCCTCTCCTGGATCAACTTTGCTCTATCCAGAGCATCCTGGACTAACTCAGTCCCTATCAATCTAACCTCACCAGGCTCAAACCATCCCACGGGAGATCTACACCGTCTGCCATACAATGCCTCGTACGGGGCCATCTGAATACTCGACTGGTAGCTGTTGTTGTAGGCAAACTCAGCAAGTGGTAAGAATTCATCCCACGAACCACCAAAATCAATCACACATGCCCGCAACATATCCTCCAGGATCCGAATAGTACGCTCAGACTGCCCGTCTGTCTGGGGGTGAAATGCTGTACTCAACTCAACCCTCGTACCCATCTCTCGCCGAAATGCTCTCCAGAACTGAGAAGTGAACTAAGTGCCTCTGTCAGATATAATAGACACTGGGACCCCATGCAACCTGACAATCTCCCGAATAAAGATCATCGCCAACCGCTCCGATGAGTAAGTAGTACAAACTGGGATGAAATGTGCGGACTTGGTCAGCCGATCAACAATCACCCACATAGAATCGAACTTCCTCAAAGTCCGAGGGAGCCCAGTAACAAAATTCATGGTGATCCTCTACCACTTCCATTCGGGAATAACCATACGCTGAAGAACACCGCCTGGTCTCTGATGCTCATACTTGACCTGCTGGCAGTTGAGGCACTTGGCTACATGCCTAACAATATCCATCTTCATTCTCCTCCACCAGTAGTGCTGTCTCAAGTCTTGGTACATCTTTGCGGCACCTGGGTGAATAGAGTACCGCGAACCGTGTGCCTCCTCAAGTATCAACTCCCGCAAACCATCAACATTGGGCACACATATACGGCCCTGCATCCTCAAAACACCATCACTGTCGATAGTCACATCCCTGGCATCATTATGATGCACTCTGTCCTTAAGGACAAGCAAATGTGGGTCATCATACTGTCGCTCTCTGATGCGATCATATAAGGAAGATCGAGAAGCAATACAAGCCAACACTCGACTCGGCTCCGAAATATCTAATCTCACTAGCCGATTGGCTAGGGCCTGAACATCATAAGCAAATGGCCTCTCCCCAACTGGGATGAAAGCTAAGCTGCCCATGCTAACCGCCTTCCGACTCAAGGCATCGGCCACCACATTGGCCTTTCCCGGATGATACAAAATAGTGATATCATAGTCCTTAAGCAACTCCAACCACCTCCGCCGTCTCAAATTAAGGTCCTTCTGTCTGAATAAGTGCTGAAGGCTGCGATGATCCGTGAACACCTCACATGAGACACCATACAGGTAATGCCTCCAAATCTTCAAGGCATGAACTATGGCTGCTAGCTCCAAATCATGAACAGGGTAGTTCTTCTCGTGGGGCTTCAACTGACGAGAGGCATAAGCAATGACCCTACCCTCCTGCATCAACACACAACCAATGCCCACTCCCGAGGCATCACAATATACAGTATAAGAACCTGAAGCTGTCGGTAGAATCAAGACTGGTGCTGTGGTCAGTGCTGTCTTGAGCTTCTGAAAGCTCTCCTCGCACTCCTCGGACCATAAGAAAGGAACACCCTTCTGAGTCAATCTAGTCAAGGGTGAAGCAATAGAAGAGAACCCCTGAACGAATCGGCGATAATACCCTGCCAATCCCAGAAAGCTACGGATCTCAGTAACTGAGGTCGGTCTGGGCCAACTCTGCACTGCCTCGACCTTCCTCGGATCTACCCGAATACCATCACAGGACACCACGTGCCCTAAGAATGCCACGGACTCAAGCCAGAACTCACATTTGGAGAACTTGGCATACAGCTTCTCCTCTCTCAATCTCTGCAACACAACACTCAAGTGCCGAGCATGCTCCTCCTGGCTACGAGAGTAGACAAGTATGTCATCAATGAATACGATCACAAACGAATCAAGATACGGCCTGAATACACTGTTCATCAGATGCATAAATGCTGCTGGGGCGTTGGTCAGCCCAAACGACATCACAAGGAACTCATAATGTCCATATCTGGTCCTGAATGCAGCCTTCATAATGTCAGACTCTCTAATCTTTAGCTGATGGTAGCTCGAACGAAGATCAATCTTCGAGAATACCCTAGCTCCCTGGAGCTGATCAAATAAATCATCAATACGAGGAAGAGGATACTTATTCTTCACTGTTACTTTGTTTAGCCGCCTATAGTCAATACACATCCTCATAGATCCGTCCTTCTTCTTAACAAACAGAACCGGTGCACCCCACGGCGACACACTCGGCCGAATGAACCCCTTATCTAGGAGTTCCCTGGAGCTGCTCCTTCAATTCTTTCAACTCAGCTGGTGCCATACGATATGGAGGAATAGAAATAGGCTGAGTGCCCGGCACCAAATCGATACCAAAATCAATATCCCCGTCCGGCGGCATGCCCGGCAGGTCTGAGGGAAACACATCAGGAAAGTCTCGCACAATGGGAACAGAATCAATACTGGGAGTCCGGGCCTCGACTTCCCGCACAAATGCTAAATAAGAGAGACATCCCTTCCCAACCATTCGTCGGGCCTTGAGGAAAGATATTACCCTGCTAAGTACATACTCAGTCGTGCCTCGCCACTCGATCCTCTGAATGCCCGGCATAGCCAAAGTGACCGTCTTAGCATGACAGTCCATAATAGCATGACATGGAGATAGCCAGTCCATGCCCAATATAACATCAAAATCAATCATGCTCGGAAGAAATAGGTTTACTCGGGTCTCCAGACCCCGAATAGTGACTAGACAGGACCGGTATACATTGTCCACAATAATGGTATCCCCTACCGGGGTAGATACATGCACTGGCAGCTCAAGACTCCCTCGGGTCGTGCCCAAACGAGGAGCAAAATATGTAGACACATAAGAATAAGTAGAACCGGGATCAAACAATACCGAGGCATCTCTGTGGCAGACCGAAATAATACCCGTAATGACATCATCGAAGCAACGCACCTCGCATCGGCCCCCGAAAAGCATAAGATCTAGCTCGACCGCCCGATCGGCCTCCCCTCGAGGGCGACCCCTAGCCGTCCGACCCTCACCCCTAGCCGGCGGGCGGGTGCCGAAGTAGAAGGACCGTATGACGAGGGCTGCCCCCTCTGCTGATAAGATCCGGAAACAAGACGGGGACACTCCCTACGGTGACGCCCAAACTCTCCGCACTCGTAGCAACTCCCCCGTGCTGGGTACTGAGACTGATAAGGACCTCTCGGCGCCGGAATGGCCACCGATGAACTAGGCCGAGACGAACCCCGAGCGGACGGGGCCCGTGAAGAACTCCGAGCCGGCATGGCACCGAGAGCCGGCCGGCTCGGTGCGAACCCCCGATAATCTCGTCTAGGAGACCATCCGCGACGATCCGAGCGTCTCGACCGCGAAGACCCGAAAGAGCGACCCCGCCTCGCCGACTCGGCCTCTCGGTCCGCGTGCCACCGGAACTAGTCGCTCCTCGAGGCCTCTCGGCCTCCCTCTCATCCCGCTCCCTGCGACGATCTGTCTCTATGTCGCGAGCAATATCCACCGCATCCTCAAATGTACGACTCAAAACCCTCTCCCGAGTCATCAGAATACGAATGGGATAAATGAGGCCATCCACGAAGCGCCCAATCCTCTCTCTGTCGGAATGAACCAACCACGGTGCATATCTGGACAACTCTGTAAATCTGATCTCATACTCTGACACTGACATGTCCCCCTGACGGAGACCCTCAAACTGCCTACGCATCTCCTCTCTCCGAGATCGAGGCACCCATTTCTCCAAGAACATAGTGGTGAACTCCGGCCATGATAGTGGTGCTGCCCCGGCTGGCCTGCGGCGCTCATAAGCCTCCCACCAAGCAAAGGCTGGTCCCCGAAACCGAAAGGTAGTAAAAGATACCCCACCGGACTCCAATATCCCTGCCGTACGAAGCATCCGACGCCACTTATCCAGAAAACCTCGGGCGTCCTCGCCCGGAGCACCAGTGAACACTGGAGGAGATAACCTAGTGAACCTCTCGAGACGACGCCGCTCATCGTCCGTCATAGCCGGGACCCCGTCCCCCGAATCCGATCCGTCGGCCGAACCGTAACCACAGTGCCGAACCGGAGGAGCCTCCGGTGTCCGTATGCCCCGCACCGCCGGCTCTGGAGTGCGTACTGCCGGGGTCCGATGACCACCCCCGATCCCCGACGCACCGCCGCAGTAGTAACCGAAACCGCCCGTGCTAGGCCGCGCAGCATCGCTAGCATCCGAGCCGTGGTCTCCCGTAGACCCGAATAGCAACGGGCACACCGGTGCCCGATCCGGTGCCGCCGGCACCTCTCGCAACCGGGGGCCGCGGGTCGACCGGCACCGCTCGCACCGCCCTAACTCCGCCACGACCGCGACCGCGTCCACGGCCTCTAGCAGGTGGTAGCGGTGGTCGTCCTCCACGTCCGGATGATCGAGTTCTCGCCATCTCCGAGAGAATAGAATGTCAAAGTTCAGCTCAAGTCAAAAGTAATCGCACGACAAGAATTCCAAGAATTGAAACTTTTCCTAAAAAGGTTTGCAGCCTCCCGAGGATAAGTACAGGCGTCCCCGCACCGATCCACGAGACTCTACCAACCGGCTCACGACTCGCGAGACCTATTAACCTAGGCTCTGATACCAACTTGTCACGACCCAAACCCTGGTCGTGATGGCGCCCAACACAATGCTAGGCAAGCCCGACCATAATATCCTCTTAACCAGCCAATTATTAAATAAATTAAACTTAAACAGTAGTTAGTCATAACAGGTAATAACCGAAACGTCAACACATACAAAATACGGTCCCAAACATATCGTGGTGTCACGAGACTGAGCCTCTACAGAATAGCATCCTAATACAACCAAGTCTAGACAAATAGGAAATCAACAAGATGATAAAGAAGGAGAAAACAAGCTCTGCGGACGCTGGCAGCTACCTCGTAATCTCCGCAAAAGTAGACAAGGATCAGCAGCTAAAATGTCTCAACTGCTCTCGGGCACCTGTGGATCTGCACCAAAAAGTGCAGGGGAGTGGGGTGAGTATATTTCAACTCAGTGAGTAACAATAATAAATAATAACTGAAAGTAAGAACTCCTGTGCTATCACTTAGCAGTTCTAAGGCAATCTTCACAAGTACGTCATCACTATAGTAGTACTTTAACCTCCAATCTACGTTTATCTCTACAAGATCTCCACACCGAACAAACCCTCGCTCGTACCCCTACGGTGTACGGCCATCTCAACATATAAAGGCACATACTTATGTCTATAATGTATAAGTATCTAAGTAAATAGTAGGATATGATTAAGTATAATGCGGCGGCGTGCAGCCCGCTCCAATACATATACTGCTGCGGCGCGCAGCCCGCTCCATTTAACGTCGACGGCGCTCACTGGGGGTGTATACAGACTTCGGAGGGGCTCCCTAGGCCCAAGCGCTATGGTGCTATGGCGTGCAGCCAGGTCCACCATATATCACTGCGGCGTGCAGTCCTATCCAATATATATATATATATACACATATAATTATACTGCTGCGGCGTGCAGCCCGATCCCATAATATACCAGCGCTCACTGGAATGTGTGCAGACTCAGACTCCGAAGGGGCTCCTACAGCCCAAGCGCGATAATACTGCGGCGTGCAGTCCGTCCCACATGTATATTACATGTATATTACATGTACATTACTGCGGCGTGCAGTCCGATCCAACATAGGTATCTATATACATAATACCTCATAACGGGTCCTCGACCCTATCCCAGTCAGTATGCACTTGGCCTCTCAGGCCCAATATAATATATCACAATGGGTCCTTGACCCTGTCTCAATTAATATAGACTTGGCCTTTCCGGCCCAATATAACATCTCATAGTGGGTCCTTGACCCTATCTCATCTCAATCGGTATAAACTTGGCCCTTCAGGCCCACTCAGCTAGAACAGGGAATTCCACCCTAGATAATCTCTCTCAATGTACACATCTAGTACGGGCTCATATTATGCTATACAGCTAGAGCTATGGCTGAGTGTATATTTCCAACACGATATAAAGGTCACCTAGCTCTATAGGCTCCCTAATGCTCTACAGATCGGCACAAGGCCCCAAACATGGCTATTAGCCCAATGGTACAGTTATAACCTCATTAACAGTTGTACAACACAGTATTCTATTAGCCGGGAAGGACTAAGTCCGAATCCCCTATCACAATGTCACCACGCCCATCATAGAACGCGTGTCTCATCTCAATATAGCACTGTAAAGTGCTAGTACGGGGTTTCAAACCCTCAGTACATTATTTACTACTACCACTCACCTCGAACCGGTAGAAGCTTCAATCCGCCTTGCGCTTGCCTCGCAAATCAATCTCCTCGGATGCCAAATCTGCTCAAAGTCATAGAGAATGCATCAATATACGCTAATTTCACGAAATTCATTCGAAATAACCCAATTTATATCAAAACCCACAAGTTGTCAAAACCCGACTTTTGGTACACTTGTCGAAAAATTACAAAAATTACATATTCGGAATCCTCATCTCGATACGAGTCTAGGCATATAAAATTTACCAAAATCGGACTCCATTTGCCCACTCAAATCAGTATTTTTCTTAAATTTAGGCCTAGGGCTCAAACCCACCTTAAATCTTCCATTTACAGGGATTTAACCAAGGATTTCATGTTAAAATGATGTAATTAAGCCACAAAACTTACCTCCAATGAATCCCCGATGAATTACCAGCAATTCCCGTGAGTTTCTCTCCCTAGAACTCAAAAATGGCGTTTATGGGTGTTAAACCCGCGACTGGTTCTGTTCTGAACTTAACTTCACTGCCAGCCTCATTTCTTCATCGCGTTCGCGATGCCTCTCACGCGAACGCGATGCCTTTTTCCCCTTCTTCATCGCGAACGCGGCACGCTCTCACGCGTCCGCGAAGATCAATTCCTCAGCCTCCGACTTTTACGCTACGCGAACGCGACGTAAAGTCACGCGTCCGCGATGCCTTACCTTTTCCTCTTACGCGAACGCGACCCATCCATCGCGAACGCGATGGCCAACTGGCCTCAACCTTCGCGAACGCGGCATCGGCCTCGCGAACGCGATGCCTTACTGAACCTGGCCTTCGCGAACGCGGAACCTTCCTTCGCGAACGCGAAGGCTTAAATCACTGCCCAGTGATCTGCAGATTACAACAGGTCTTTTCTTGCTTCCAAATGCCGGATGATGGTCCCGATTCACCCCGAGGCCCCCGGGACCCCAACGAAAACCACCAACATACCCCAAAACACGATACGAACTTGTTCCAATCATAAAAACACCATCCTAAACATCAAAATCACCAATTACACACGGATTCAAGCCTAAATTTCTTAAAACTTTCCGAATTACACATTTGATGAAAAACCCGACCAAACGACGTCCGAATGACCTGAAATTTTGCAGGCATATCCAAAATCACCTAACGGAGCTACTGCAACTGTCGGAATTCCATTCCGACTCCCGGATCAAAATCTCACCTACCGTTCGGATTTCGCCAAAATTCAACCTTAGCCAATTCAAGCCTATTTCTACACCGGCCTCCAAATTCAATTCCGATCGCTCCCCTAAGTCACAAATCACCTCCCGGAACTAACCGAATCATCAGAATCCGATTCCGAGCCCTCTAACCAAATAGTCAACTCCGGGTTGACTTTCCTTATTCAAGCTTCCTCCAAAAAGGCTATATGCCTCATTTCCAATTTAATTTCACTCCTAACTCCCCCGATAGACTCTAACACTTATATAAAAGCATGAATTATGTAATCACAACACTACGGGGTGGTAATTCCCGTGACGACGGGCCGGGTCGTCACATTAAATTTCAAAAGAATAAGAACAAAGAATTTTATGTGGGTGCTCACTCAATATTTATCTAAATATTTGCATAATTGCGTATGTAAATTATTAAATATGATCAAAAGTAGTGGGTGTTTAAGCACCCATAAGTGTGTATGTAGATCCGCCAATGTTTGAAGTGCACAATTCTTCGTGGCTTCACCTATGAAACGATAACCCCTAGTTTCATCGCTTTAAGTGACAAAGTGATGGTAGGGGCAGAGCTGGCTCTTCGGCTACATATTTGGCTTTGAAAATTATTAAATATATACAAATTATTAAGTTAGAACTCAATAACTTAAAAGAATTAAATTCTGAACCTATAAACTTTCTTAACTCCGCCTCTAAGCGATGACTTTTGATTACACCGGTGCTTCCCAAGCTATCTTGAGCCAATAAGCGGATCTTCAGGGAATTAACTATTGTTCATGTTCATATTTTCCTAAAATTGTTTCATTTGGAAAGTGAAGGGGAGCTTTGGAGCAACGATAAAGGTGTTTTAGACCTACAGGTCATGGATTTAATCTGTGGAAGTAGCCATTAGTGCTTGTAATAGGATACGCTGTCTACATACACCTTTTGGGATGAGGCTCTTTAATTTCTCAAACTCTACATAAATGCGGGATGTCTTGTGCATCGAACCGCCTTTTCTGTTTCAGGTGGTAAATATTGTGAGAATAGCAATAGGTAAAGTGAGAGGTAAACGAATTTATCAAAATCTGGAGATTTTGGGTTCAGAATTTTAGCTGCCCAAGTTACTAGTCATGTCGAATTTCAGAGTCTTGTAAATTAAGTTACTATTCATGTAAATAGTAGCATGCCAAATCTCACTCTATTAAAGAATTGAACATTATATATATATATGCAGCTACACCTTGATTTATTTCCTTTTTTTTTTATGACTATATATGCAACTACACCTTGATTTATTTCTTTTTTTTATGACTGAGAAAACTCCAAGGGCCAGTGTTGCACAACTCAAAGATTGGTGGATCACGCCCATACTCTTTCCCACTTAAACATCAGGCTTTACTTTGCAGCATGGTTCAAACCCATGATGTGTGTATAACCCAAACAAGTTATATTGTATACCTTGTGTTTAACCAAAATATAGAATTTCAATTAAAACTAGAAAATAAAAGAAAAATCAGGTTACTGATAATCAAGAGACCAAAAAATATAATAGGCTTTCTTTGAACAAAAATAAGCAATAAAAAAATTTGTATTCCAATATGATGTCAATAATTTTTCGTGTCCTTACAAATGATGCGACTTTTTCCCTTTATAGTTGATCCTAGGTAAAAGAATGAAACCTAAGCTTTTAATGATACAATATGAGTAATAAATGACATTAAATAAGCCGTTACACTATCATTCCTATTAAATATCAATTTCCCAACGTATCAGATAATTAATACTGAATATGGACGCCTTTTTGTTTTCAGATCCATGTTTTCATTGCCTTTCGGTCCGTTGGCTTTAAATGACTCGAATTGGTACGGGACTCGTGTCTAAAACCGCTTTTTGTGCATGTTTACCTTCCTTTTCTTGTATCTTTTATCACCAAATTCTTGTCCTTTGAATATTTAAGAATCCCCATACCTAAATGCTTCATTTAGGTACGAGATACGTATCCAAATTGCACCTCGTGTCTATTATGAGTTCTTCATTTTAATTAACTAGTATCTGTTAATTTTTTTACCAATTCACGTGTCATGTAAATTCAGTTTTTTCCCAATACAAATAGTCCCCCCACTTCCTAATTATTTATCAATTAAATATTTGGGAAGTGGATCCTCATTAAAAAGGGAATTTTTGTCATAATTAATGCATGTCAGCGTCGACGCTTCAATTGTCTTTTCTTTTTATTGCACCATATATGTGTCACTTCCTCACTAGTTCTACGATTCTGCAGCCTTTTTCCGAGACTTCACAATTCACAAAGTGATGATTACCTTTATTATAGGCTTTTCATCATTACTCTTCTAAGTTATCGACGGTTGAGTTTATACACTTATTCCTTTGTCTTCTTCTTCACAAACTTCTCACCAAACCTTCTTGTTCTTTGCTCTGGTTCATTTTGTCTGTAACTCACTTTCTCTGTCCATAATCTTCTTACCATGTCATCTTCAAATCTTAACCCAAAAATAGTTCCAATACTTGATAGTTTCCCCAACGTTCCTGCTAGATATAGAAGAGGCAGAGGAGGTGTCCTTCGTGGCACAGGGTCTATGCATGGTGGCATCTCTGGTTCTACCATCCTTTCTAGTTCTAGTATCTCCTCTAGAGGTTCCCTGTCTAATAAATCCTCTTCTAAAGGAAAAGAACCTTTTGAACCTCTTCAAGAGCCTTCAGTAGAAAAAATCGTACCGTCAGATTTATCTTTCGAACATGACAAAAAATCCCTTTGTTAACAAGTGATTAAATTAGAGAAAGCCGATAAATATCCTTCTTTAATTACTGAACCGTTGATTCCAGTTGTTCGAAAAGACTGCCGCTGGAGAGATAATACCCACATAGTCATTCTCAACGCTAGTCAGAGAACAACCTCGTATAGAGCTGTTTTTTCTTGTGTTTATACTTATCCCTTAACTCTGGGATTTATTCCTGGTATTGACCCAGTTATTCTTGATTTTTGTCGTTTCATCAAAATCTATTTGGATCAAGTTGGCCCCCTTGCATGGAGAGCTGTGGCATGCTTGAGGTATATGTCAGCCAAAGCAGATGTTGATTTTACCTTTCCTCATCTGATTCATCTTTATCACCCCAAGATATTTCATAATGGCGTTTTTACCTTATCTGCAAGAGGTAATAGGGTTTTGATAAACCTAGAAGATATTAATGACTGTTACAATACAAAAAATATATAAAATAGAGTGCCACTATACAAAATAGAGTGTCATTATACAAAATCGACTGTTACTATACAAAAATATATAAAATAGATCGTCTCTATACAAAATAGACTGTTACTATACAAAAAATATATAAAATAGAGTGTCATTCAATTCTTAGCTAATATTATTAGATCTAAAAGTACAAAATACAATTTAAAAAGGCAAAAAAAGGGGTTTGCTCCATCACGCCAAGTAGGGGCCGAACCTGCGACCTTCAGCTTAAGCAATAGACACCCTATCCACTAAGCTAGTGGATGCTTGTGTTGTCATGGTCATTCCTTTCGGCTACTATATGCAATATGTTTGAGCCAAAGGCAAAAAAGAAGTGCTCTATCGCGCTAAGTAGAGATCGAACCTATAACCTTCAACTTAGGAAATAGACGCCCTATACACTGAACTACAAACACTTGTATTATCATACTTATTCTTTTTGGCTACTATATGTAATATGTTTGGGCCAAAATATGATAATTTAGTAATATTTTATTTGTTAAATATTATAATTTTATGGAATAAAGCCCTATGCATTTGGGATTCCACAGTTTGTTGATAGCCCGGAAAATATGGCTTTACAACTTGCATTTTAATCAAATTAAATTTAATAAATCAAATTTCCATGTGTAATTTTAATAGGTTACCACTTAGATTTTAATAACTTCGCCACTTGGTTAAATGAGATATATAGAGAGAGATATTATTTTCCTACTTCTTCACCTCATTCTTTCTTTTCAAGGTCTCCAATCTTCATACGTAATACTTCTTATGTTAAATTATATCATTTTATAAACCATGTCATGACATAATGTTTAATACCATAGTTTTAAAAATCTTTTCTTTAATTTATTTCAATTTCCAATTAAATACTAACACATATGGAGTAGGGAAAGGATGGACCGGACGGAACGAGAAAACGAGGACTGAACATAATGACATGGTTCATTTTATAAACCATGTCATGACATGGTTCATTTTATAAACCATGTCATGACATAATGTTTAATACCACAGTTTTAAAAATATTTTCTTTAATTTATTTTCAATTTCCAATTAAATACAACACATATGGAGTAGGGAAAGGATGGGACTGGGCGGAACGAGAAAACGAGGACTGGAACCAGACGGGACATATGAAGTGAGGGACTAGGACATTAACGAGGCGAGACAAGGGGATGGAAAGAGTGCCTAGCCCAATCCATATCGATCCCCGCCCTTACCTCTATCCTATTCTCTCCCGCCAATGTAGGATCAAGCCGAATTGATAGTAGGACCAGGTCGGGCCGGTTCGGGATAGCTCGGCACACCTGCCAACTTTAAGTAACCCTAATTGAAGGGTAGCTCGACGCATTAAGCTCCCACTACGTGCAAGGTCCAAGGAATGATCGAACAATAAGAGTGTACTCCAACCAGACCAAAATAAGTAACAGTTTGACATTTTTCTTGTGGTCCAAAATAAATGATTTTTTCCAGATTTTAAGAACGAATTAATTTTTTTCCTACATTGTCCTTGGAGTAAATAGTGTTAGAATATGTGTTAGCAGTATTTACGTGAGATAGTAAAGGTTAATATGGTCAATTCTATTGCTAATTGATACTAAATGGTGAATTTCCTAATCTGTGTGAAAATATCAAAAAAATCACTTATTTTAGTGTCACGACCCGGATTTCCCACCGTCGGGGGTCATGATGGCGCCTACTAATGGAAGCTAGACAAGCCAAATATTAATTACACCTCCATTAATTACCGAATTCTTATTAAGACATTAAAATTAAAAACATATAAATTACAGCGGAATAATTAAACTTAGCGGAAGACTTAGTCAATCTTATCAAATATGATAAAGAAAACCCAAACATGATACACTACTCAGGACTGGTGTCACAATACTCACGAACTTCTAAGAATAATACACACAATGGTTTGAAAGAAAATATAAGATGTTTATCTCGAATACATGAGATAACAGAATGAAAAGCACAGATAGAAGTGACAACGGGTCCTACGGACGCCTGCAAGGCTACCTCGTAGTCTCCGTAGTCGGAATATCCACAATCGCTACTGTCGATGCTGCTGTCCGTAACCTGTATCTGCGCAAAAAGAGCGCAGAGTGTAGTATCAGCACAACCGACCCCATGTGCTGGTAAGTGCCTGGCCTATCCTAGCGAAATAGTGACGAGACTAAGGCCGGTCACCCACATAAACCTGTACAGTTGCAATATATATATACATGTACCAAAAACATTTATATGGAAAGACTCTATATATATATATATAAAACATTTATAAGGAAAGACTCTGCTCTGAAATAACAATCAATAACTCGTGATATCCAGAATAATCTAATCAACAGAATAAATCTTACTTTCATGTCTCAATTCCTTTTTCATTTCATATCTCGTGGTTGGCGTACCACCCGCTCCCAACTATCACAACAATTACATCTTGTGGTAGGCGTACCACCCGCTCCCAAATATATCAATAGATTATATCTTGTGGTAGGCGTACCACCCATTCCCAAATATATCAATAGGCTACCAGCAACTATGGCCAATGCCAAGATTTAAATCACTTTGTGGTCGGCATGCCACACGATCCCATTTCTTATTATATAAGTGGTCGGCGCGCCACACGATCCCAATTCATAAATATATAAGTGGTCGGCGCGCCACACGATCCCAATTCATAAATATATATATTACCGGCATTTAGCCAATAATCTCTGCATCAACAATAATTATAATTACCGGTTTTAAACCAATAATTGATAATAATTTCAACAATTTATCTCCATTACGGTATAACACCAATAACTCTTAATCAACAATTTATTCATAACTAAATTCCTATTCCTTCAAGCTAGGATAGAACAAACACTTACCTCAAATGTTTTACGAACAATTCAATCTGTGGCAATGCCTTTTTCTTTCAAATTCGGCTCCAATCCAATCGTATCTATACAAAATTGATTTAATATCATCAATACTACTCAACAAACTAATTCATAAGGCCAATTTCAACTTTTACAACATTCTGCGCCCGGAATAGTGAATTTCGACCCCGGGCCCACATGGTCGGAACTCGGGGTTCGGACCAAAATCCGGTTACTCATCCCCCCACGAGTTCAAGTATATGATTTGTTTCAAAATCGGACCTCAATTCGAGGTCCAATTTCCTAATTCATGAAAAACCCTATATTCTACTAAAAACAAGAAATTCTACCATGAAAACCTTTAATTTCTATTGAAAAACATGTTTAATGTTGTTAGGAATTGAAAGAATTAAGTAAAAAGTGACTTACAATTGTTTTGAAGAAGAGGGAGTTCGTGAAGAATTTCAAATGGGTGTTTTTGGGTTGTGAAATGTGAAGAATAAAGCTGGAAATCGTGATTTACAAGGTCTTTGTGTTCGCATTTGCGAACATGGGTTCGCAATTGCGAACCCCGACCAATTTCTGGAGTTTGAAAAATAAGCTAAGGCTGGGAAGTTCGCATTTGCGAACTTTTGTTCGCATTTGCGAAGCCAAGACAAAACTGGAAAGTTCGCATTTGCGAACCCAAGCAAAATATTGGGGTGTTCGCATTTGCGAACTATTGTTCGCATTTGCGAACACAGGCAGAATATTGGGGAGTTCGTATTTGCAAACTATTGTTCGCATTTGCGAACTCTGTAGAATATTGGGGAGTTCGCATTTGCGAACTATTGTTCGCATTTGCGAACTCTGCAGACCAGGCGTTGACATCAACTTTCTAACATGAAAAATTGATCTCGTGGCCTATCCAAAGTTCACCCGAGCCCTCGGGGCTCCAAACCAAATATGCACACTGACTTAAAAACATCATACGAACTTGCTCGCGCGATCAAATCGCCAAAATAACATCAAAATCAATGAATTGAGCCTTAAAACTCAAGAATTATTTCAAATTTCATAATTTCCAAAATTTCCAATTTAAGGCCGAGACACGTCAAACGACGTCCGTTTTCAACCAAACTTTACAGGAAGCGCTTAACCAATATATTTGACCTGTACCGGGTGTCGGAACCAAAATACGAGCCCGATATCACCACTTTTCAATCAAATTTCAGTTTCATTTTCCTTAAACATTTTCAGAAAACAATTTAACAGAAAAATTCTTTTACCGGGGTTCTAGACCTCGGATTTCAATTCTGGGCATACGCCCAAGTTCCATGTTTTTCTACGAATTTTCTGAGACCGTCAAATCACGGTTCCGGGTTCGTTTATCAAAAATGTTGACCAAAGTCAACCATATCAATATTAATATCAAAATTCCTCAAATTTTTCACATATTTCACATATTTCAACATAAAAATTTTCCAGCTTCGTGCCCGAACCTGTGCACGCAAATCGAGGCAACTATAAAGGAGGTTTTCAAGACCTCAGAAGCTCGAAATGATTAATAAAACAAATGATGACCCTTTGGGTCGTCACATTCTCCACCTCTAAAACAATCGTTCGTCCTCGAACGGACAAAAGAAAGAAGTACCTGAGTCAAGGAATAGATGAGGATATCGGCTCCGCATGTCAGACTCGGACTCCCAGGTCGACGCCTCAGGAGGCTGACCCCTCCACTGAACTCGCACAGAAGGAAAAATCTTCGACCTCAACTGTCGAACCTGCCGATCTAGCCTCATAGGACAGATCTTTGTCAAATTGGACAGTGCTGAAATATAACACGTGCGACGGATCGCCGTGATATTTTCGAAGCATTGACACATGAAACACCGGATGTACAGCTGATAAGCTAGGTGGCAAGGCAAGTTTATATGCCACTTCTCCCACACGATCAAGAATCTCGAATGGCCCAATAAACCTAGGGCTAAGTTTGCCCTTCTTTCCAAATCTCATTACGCCCTTCATAGGCGACACTCGGAGCAATACTCGCTCCCCAATCATGAAAGTTATATCTCGAACCTTGCGATCTGCATAGCTCTTTTGCCTAGACTGAGCTGTCCGAAGCTTATCTTGAATAATCTTGACCTTATCTAAGGCCTCCTGAACTAAATCCGTACCCAATAACCGAGCTTCTCCGGTTCAAACCATCCAACCGGAGAACGACACCGCCTACCATACAATGCTTCATAAGGAGCCATCTGGATGCTCGATTGATAACTATTATTATAAGCAAACTCTGCCAAAGGCAGGAATTGATCCCACGAACCTCCAAAATCAATAACACACGCCCGTAGCATATCTTCCGGTATCTGAATAGTCCTCTCGGACTGACCATCCGTCTGGGGATGAAAGGCTGTACTTATTTGAACTTGCGTTCCTAACTCTCGTTGAACCGCCTTCCAAAAATATGAGGTAAACTGTGCACCTCGATCTGAAATAATAGAGATTGGCACGCCATGAAGGCGAACGATCTCCCTGATATAAATCTCGGCTAACCTCTCGGATGAATAGGTAGTGGCAATAGGAACAAAATGAGCCGACTTGGTCAGCCTATCAACAATCACCCAAACGGCATCAAACTTCTTCCGAGTCTTCGGAAGTCCAGAAACGAAATCCATCATGATTCGCTCCCACTTCCATTCAGGAAGTTCAATTCTCTGAAATAAACCGCCAGGTCTCTGATGTTCATACTTAACCCGCTGACAATTAAGACACCGTGCCACATATGCCACAATATCCTTTTTCATTCTGCACCACCAATAATGTTGACGCAAATATCGATACATTTTCGCTACGCCTGGATGAATAGAATACCGTGAACTATAAGCTTCTTCTAGAATCAATTATCTAAGCCCATCAACATTTGGCACACAAATGCGCCCTTGCATCCTCAAGATCCCCTCAACATCTAAGGTGACCTGTTTAGCACCTCCTCGCTGAACCTTATCTCTAAGGTCACATAAATAAGAATCATTATATTGTTGATCGCGGATACGCTCCAATAATGAAGAGCGAGCGATCGTGCAAGCTAGTACTCGACTAGGCTCGGAAATATCCAACCTCACAAATCGGTGGGCCAATGACTGAACATCCAAAGCAAGTGGTCTCTGATTGACTGGAATATAAGCAAGGCTACCCATACTGGCTGACTTCCTACTCAAAGCGTCGGCCACCACGTTTGCTTTTCCCGGATGATATAAAATGGTGACATCATAATCTTTTAGAAATTCTAGCCACCTTCTCTGCCTCAAATTCAACTCTTTCTGCTAAAACAAATACTGAAGACTCTTATGATCGGTGTATACTTCACATGCTACACCATACAAATAATGCCTCAGATCTTCAATGCGTGAATAATCGCCGCCAATTCTAGATCATGCACTGGATAGTTCTTCTCATGAATCTTCAACTGCCTCGAAGCATAGGCAATAACCTTGCCATCCTGCATTAACACCGCACCAAGCCCAATACGGGAAGCATCACAATAAACAGTATAAGGTCCCGTACCTGTGGGTAAAACCAATACCGGTGTTGTGGTCAAGGTTGTCTTAAGCTTTTGAAAGCTCGCCTCACATTCATCGGACCATTCAAATTGAACACCCTTCTGGGTCAATCTGGTCAGTGGGGTTGCAATAGACGAAAACCCTTCTACGAATCGGCTATAATAACCTGCTAACCCCAAGAAACTCCGAATATCTGTGGCTGATATCGGTCTAGGCCAGTTCTTGACTGCTTCAATTTTCTTCGGATCAACATGAATACCTGATGCCGTCACAATATGACCCAGGAATGCAACTGAACTTAGCCAAAATTCACACTTTGAAAATTTTGCATATAGTTGGCTATCTCTCAGAGTCTGCAAGGCCACTCTGAGATGTTGCGCACGCTCCTCCTGATTGCGGGAATATATTAATATATCATCAATGAAGACTATTACAAACAAGTCTAAATAAGCCCGGAACACCCGATTCATCAATTCCATAAAAGATGCTGGAGCATTTGTCAACCCAAAAGACATGACTAGAAATTCATAATGTCCATACCTAGTGCGGAACGCTGTCTTAGGGACATCAGATGCCCTAATCTTCAGCTGATGATAGCCAGATCTCAAATCTATCTTTGAAAATACCTTGGCACCCTGAAGCCGGTCAAATAAATCATCAATTCGCGGAAGTGGATATTTATTTTTGATAGTCACCTTGTTTAACTATCGATAGTCAATGCACATTCTCATCGAACCATCTTTCTTCTTTACAAATAATACTGGTGCACCCCACGGCGAAACACTGGGTCTAATAAAACCCTTTTCAAGTAAATCCTGCAATTGTTCCTTCAATTCTTTTAACTCTGGCGGAGCCATACGGTATGGGGGAATGGAAATGGGCTGAGTGCCTGGAGCCAAGTCAATGCAAAAATCAATGTCCCTATCGGGCGGCATACCTGGTAAGTCTGAAGGAAATACTTCAGGAAATTCGCGAACCACAGGCACAGAGTCAATAGAAGGAACCTCGGCACTAGAATCACGGACATAGGCCAAATAAGCCAAGCATCCCTTTCCAACCATACGCTGAGCCTTAATATAAGAAATAACATTGCGACTAGTATGACCTGAAATTCCTTTCCACTCTATACGAGGCAAATTCGGCGGAGCTAAAGTCACTGTCTTGGCATGGCAATCTAAAATAGCATGATAAGGAGATAGCCAGTCCATGCCTAATATAATATCAAAGTCCACTATATTTAGGAGCAATAAATTATCACGGGTCTCGAGACCCTCAATTACTATAATACATGACCGATGAACTCGATCAACCACAATAGAATCGCCTACTGGTGTAGACACATGAACAGGAACACCCAGTGCATCACTAGGCTGAATCAAGTATGGTGCAAAATAGGAGGACACGTACGAATATGTAGACCCAAGGTCAAATAATGCTGATGCCTTTCTATCACAAACCAAAATAATACCTGTAATGACGGCATCAGAAGACTCAGCCTCTGGTATGGCGGGAAGTGCATAACATCGGGGTTGCGCCCCACCACCCTGAGCAGTATCTCTAGGACGATCAGCTGCTGGGTGGTCTCTACCTCTATCGGTCTGAGCTCCACCTCTATGACCACTACCTCCACCTCTATATCCTCTACCTCCGCCTCTAGCTGGCTGGGCAGGCTGTTGGGGAACTGGGGCCTGAATCATGGCACGAGAACCCTGTTGCTGAGATCTGTCAAAAGCTCGAGGTCAATACTTTGCAATGTGCCTAAGATCACCGCATGTAAAACAAGCTATCGGCTGCTGAAAATAGCGAAGTGGTGGTGCACTGATAGGCTGCTGATCAGAGTAGCGTGGCTGAGAATTACGATCACCAGAAGCATCATGAGAAACCTGAAGAGCTGACTGATAAGGCCTAGGAGGATGGCCTCTATCATGAAAATCTCTATCTCCAGACGAGGTACCACTGAATCTACCCGAATTACGAGATCTCTTATCTGATCCATGTCTTGCTCCTTGTGACAGAGCCATCTCGATCCGGCGGGCTGCGTTAGCCGCCTCCTGAAAAGTGATTTCAGTTCCTGCCCCCATAGCCATCCGTAGCCGAATTGGCTGATTCAAGCCAACAATAAACCTTCTCACCCTTTCTCGATATGTGGGAAGTATGATAATAGCATGACGAGCCAGGTCCACGAACCTAGTCTCGTACTGTGTAACAGACATAGAACCTTGATGAAGACGCTCAAATTGTATGCGCATAACCTCCCGCTGAGTTGCTGGAAGGAACTTCTCCAAGAATATTTCTACATTTTGCCCCCAAGTCAAAGATGATGATCCCGCTGGCTTGGATAGACAATAATCCCTCCACCAAGTCTTGGCGGAACCGGATAATCGAAAAGTAGCAAAGTCCACACCATTAGTCTCCACAATGCCCATAATACGAAGAACTTCGTGGCAGCCGTATAGGAAATCCTGTGGATCCTCTGAAGGAGTGCCACCGAATGTGGTAGTGAACAGCTTGGTAAACTTGTCCAATCTCCATAACGCGTCAGCGGACATAGTCGCACCATCATTAGACGGAATCACGATAACGAGTCGAGCTGCCTCAACCGGTCGAATCACGGGAACCTCGAGCTCGGGAATTATCGGCTCCGAGTGCGCGTAGCGAGAGTCCGATTACCTCCTCCGGCCTGAGAAGTGGGTCGGTGCTACCGGTAATAAACCTCTGCTCCGGTGATATTGTCCATAAAACCTGCTATCCGGACCAAAGCATCATGAAGATCCGGTGAAAACATAACTCCTCCTGGGACCTGAGCTGGACCTACTGGAGCTCGCTGGGCCGGAACCTCCTCCTCGATATGAGCTTGAGGTTCTGCCACTTGTGCTGCTGCTCGGGGCTGAGCTCTGCCCCTACCTCGGCCTCTAGGACGACCTCGACCTCGGCCTCTGCCCCTAGCGGGAGCTGCCGCTGCTGGGACCTCGGGCTGCTGGTCACTAGATGAAGATGCACGTGTTCTTACCATCTGCGAAAGAACAGAGTAGAAATTCAATTAACATTTGAAAGATCAAGTCGCACGACTGGAAAAAATAAAGGGAATATTTTCCTAACTCTGTACCCTCTGGAGGATAAATACAGACGTCTCTGTATCGATCCTTCAGACTCTACTAAGGTTGTTCGTGAGTTGTGAGACTTGTGCAACCTAGTGCTCTGATACCAACTTGTCACGACCCGGATTTCCCACCATCGGGGTCATGATGGCGCCTACTAATGGAAGCTAGGCAAGCCAAATATTAATTACACCTCCATTAATTACCGAATTCTTATTAAGACATTAAAATTAAAAATATATAAATTACAGCGGAATAATCAAACTTAGCGGAAGACTTAGTCAATCTTATCAAATATGATAAAGAAAACCCAAACATGATACACTACCCAGGACTGGTGTCACAATACTCACGAACTTCTAAGAATAATACACATAATCGTCTGAAAGAAATATAATCTGTTTATCTCGAATACATGAGATAACGGAATGAAAAATAAAGATAGTGGAGACAAAGGGTCCTGCGGACGCCTGCAAGGCTACCACGAAGTCTCAATAGTCGAAATATCCACAATCGTGCTACTGCCGTTGCTGCTATTCGTAACCTGTATCTGTGCAAAAAGAGCATAGAGTATAGTATCAGCACAACCGACCCCATGTGCTGGTAAGTGCCTGGCCTATCCCGGTGAAGTAGTGACAAAGCTAGGGCCAGTCACCCACATAAACCTGTACAGTTGCAATATATATATATATATACAAAACATTTATAAGGAAAGACTATGCTCTGAAATAACAGTCAATAACTCGTGATATCCAGAATAATCTAATCAACAGAATAAATCTTACTTTCATGTCTCAATTCCTTTTTCATTTCATATCTCGTGGTAGGCGTACCACCCGCTCCCAACTATCACAACAATTACATCTTGTGGTAGGCGTACCACCCGCTCCCAAATATATCAATAGATTATATCTTGTGGTAGGCGTACCACCCGTTTCCAAATATATCAATAGGCTACCGGCAACTATGGACAATGCCAAGATTTAAATCACTTTGTGGTCGGCATGCCACACGATCTCATTTCTTATTATATAAGTGGTCGGCGCGCCACACGATCCCAATTCATAAATATATAAGTGGTCGGCGCGCCACACGATCCCAATTCATAAATATATATATTACCGGCATTTAGCCAATAATCTCTGCATCAACAATAATTATAATTACCGGTTTTAAACCAGTAATTGATAATAATTTCAACAATTTATCTCCATTACCGGTATAACACTAATAACTCTTAATCAACAATTTATTCATAACTAAATTCCTATTCCTTCAAGCTAGAACAAACACTTACCTCAAATGTTTTACGAACAATTCAATCTGTGGCAATGCCTTTTTCTTTCAAATTCGGCTCCAATCCAATCGTATCTATACACAATTGATTTAATATCATCAATACTACTCAACAAACTAATTCATAAGGCCAATTTCAACTTTTACAACATTCTGCCCGTAATAGTGAATTTCGACCCCGGGCCGACATGGTCGGAACTCGGGGTTCGGACCAAAATCCGGTTACCCATCCCCCATGAGTTCAAGTATATGATTTGTTTCAAAATCGGACCTCAATTCGATGTCCAATTTCCTAATTCATGAAAAACCCTATATTCTACCAAAAACAAAAAATTCTACCATGAAAACCTTTGATTTCTATTGAAAAATATGTTTAATGTTGTTAGGAATTGAAAGAATTAAGTAAAAAGTGACTTACAATTGTTTTGAAGAAGAGGGAGTTCATGAAGAATTTCAAATGGGTGTTTTTGGGTTGTGAAATGTGAAGAATGAAGCTGGAAATCGTGATTTACAGGTCTCCGTGTTCGCATTTGCGAACATGGGTTCGCAATTGCGAACCCCGACCAATTTCTGGAGTTTGAAAAATAAGCTAAGGCTGGGAAGTTCGCATTTGCAAACTTTTGTTCGCATTTGCGAAGCCAAGACAAAACTGGGAAGTTCGCATTTGCGAACTATTGTTCGCATTTGCGAACACAGGCAAAATATTGGGGTGTTCGCATTTGCGAACTATTGTTCGCATTTGCGAATACAGCAGAATATTGGGGAGTTCGCATTTGCGAACTATTGTTCGCATTTGCGAACTCTGCAGACCAGGTGCTAACAGCAACTTTCTAACATGAAAAATTGATCTCGTGGCCTATCCAAAGTTCACCCGAGCCCTCGGGGCTCCAAACCAAATATGCACACTGACTTAAAAATATCATACGAACTTGCTCGCGCGATCAAATCACCAAAATAACATCAAAATCAATGAATTAAGCCTTAAAACTCAAGAATTCTTTCAAATTTCATAATTTCCAAAATTTCCAATTTAAGGCCGAAATACGTCAAACGACGTCCGTTTTCAACCAAACTTTACATGAAGCGTTTGACCAATATATTTGACCTGTACCGGGTGTCAGAACCAAAATACGAGCCCGATATCACCACTTTTCAATCAAACACCTACTTTGAGGAGAAAGAAATCCTTTCCTAAAGTGAAAGTGATGAGGCAGAATCAGAACCTGGAGATCAACCCCAAGGACTGACTGCGGGAGCAAGGATTGGATTTCCGACTGCATGACTTGATTCCTCTTCTTCCACTGAGTGCTCGGGGGATAGAAAGCGGGTTGTCGGCAATCGCAATGCAGCTTAACTCCGTCAAGCCTGTACGAGTAGTGAAGAAGTATAGAGCACTTTGGTTGGTTGTTGACCAACAGACAGCATGGGAGAAAAAAAGAGAGAACTCTTTCTTTTTTATTATGATTGGGCTCTGCGGTGGTAGAACCTCGTGAACCAAGCATACTACTGAACTTGCTTTTCTTCTCTTATGATATTTCGAGTGCTACTTTCATTTCAGAGAGTACACCGGCCCGTGTGGTAGCGGGCGAACTAAGGATTTCGTGCTTGCAAGGAAGCGTGCAAGTGGGTGAACGCATCACCGCTTTTTCATTATGCTGGTTCAACTACTGCTTATGCTTGAAATATCTAAACAGGCGACCCCTTCCCCTTCCTCTTTTTTTTCGTTTCAAGCATGGACCTTAACTTACCGAACTGGCTTAGTAAAGTAGAAATCATTTCTGGTACAGAAGTTCCTATAAAAATGGGAAATGCCCTACCTTTGAGTGCGGTTTGAACTATTGATTTACGTAATTGGAAATAACCAATTAGGTTTACGACGAAACCTAGAAATCGAAGTGTTCTCCTGCCCCTGTCACCTGAGATAAAGTCAACTGGAAACCGTGATCGGAGTCGTGGTTTGAAGATGATGATTTGAAGATTCATTCGACAGAGAAGGGTGTCTTGGTTGCCGATACCGAGGTTGAATGAATCATTCCACCTGGCAACAGCAAAAGTGGAGTTTGGCACAGGTCAAAGGGGAAAGCAAGGAGGAATTCCACTTTGGAAAGGAAAAGGGCAGTTCCAAACGAAGGACCCAGTCTCAAGGGGCAAGCCTTCGCTTGGGACTCACTAGCACACTCCTTGCTGCTTTCGTGCTTGATGGCTTCTGATGAACCAATGATAGAGATCCTTCCCTAACAGCTGCTGTTCAATCCGTCCCTGAGAGTTACATGCTCTTACGGTAATGAGGACGGCCCGACGTTCGGGGATGTTGCATTGCGCTTTCTATTTAAAGCAGTGTGCATCCTCGCTCGTGCACTTACATACAAATCTATAGGTAGTTCATCTCCTTCTAAGAAAAATATCCAAAGTTTTCTTTCTGTTTCAATGGTTTGGAACCCTTCTTACTTTCTTTATTATATCGGGGAATTTTTTCTCTTGGTCCGCTAACTCCATAAAGGGCTGGTGGGTGGGGGTAGAGCCTCTAGCGCCAATGTCGATGAATCAAAGGTGTCTGTTTATGGTATGGAATAGGAAGAGCAAGAATGGAACCGGGGGGGCTGAATAGATAAATTCTCTTCCCACGTAGCGCTAAGAAGCAAGTTCCGACAGCCTATGATGAAATAGCACATATGTGGACAAATGGGCATCCCTAGAATCAGCTGCTCTCCTTCCTGTTGGAGGAAGACAATGCGAAAAAATGCATATATTAGTAAGGCAAGGTGATTGTTCGTTGACAACATTGGGGCGTAGCGGATTGACTATTGGGATCTCGCTGGCGGGAAATCCCTATTCATGAAAGCCCCTTGTAAAGGGGAAAACGAAAGTGTGCTCTTGCGCACCAGCTGAAGAAAGGAGCTTTGGAAGCTTACCTTATTATTATATTAAAAGGGGAAAGGGTGGAAAACCTATCTGACTAATAAGAAGAAAGGGGCAAGCCAAAACCTACTCCTAACAAGTTGCTGGATCGAAGTAGTACATTATACATCTGCCCGCCAGCAGCGGAGGGGGTTCGATTCCCGTTATACGCGATGTGGGCTCAAGCTAAGATTCTGCTCGTGAGCGTAATGGTATAAGCCTGCCTGACTGTGAGACCGACTGGTCGAACAGAGACGAAAGTCGGCCATAGTGATCCGGGAGTCCCGTGTGGAAGGTTTAGGATAGAAAAGCAGACGGTCTCGTATATGAAGAAAGAGATTGTTGACGTTAGTAGACTAATCTATTCATTGGTAGGGCATTTCTTCCTGTGACCGCCTTTCCTACCAAAAAGGCACGGCGAAAAGCCAACCTGATTTTTTTTTATTCGTTTGACGAGGGAAGACCTTAAGTACTGAATTAATTAAATTACACCTATATCAGTGTTAGAGTCTATCATGAATAGGATCAAACCTTATTCCATGGTATTTACATGAGGTTCCTCTTTAAGAAAGTCCCCGAGAAGGCTTAGTTGATCCATGATTTATGTTTCATCTTTCCTTTCCTTTTCGTTTGTTTCGAGAAATCTATCGATCAATTCCGCTCTATGCCCAAAGCTTCAACTCAATCACTTGGACAGAGGGATTTGACCTACCAACTGCAGGCTCGGGTGCGAGAACGGTATCCATTGCCTGCTGCCCCCTCCCAATAATACGTGTTTATCAACCACCCGCTTACTACAAGAATGTATCATGATGAGAAGGACAAGTCCTTATCATCCCGATCGGGATAGACGGGCCTGCCTCGCTGCGGGTCAGCACCTCGCGGGCTGACTCGGAGACCTGGGACCTTGGCTTAGTAATGAATGAAGGGAAGCTCTTCGAGCTTTCTCCGCCAGCGGCTTATGTAGTGGTCGGCCTTATAAAGCTCGCTAAGCCTCGCTTCCCTCTCCCCTTCACTTATTAATTAAGTGGGCAAGGGCGTAGCAGGAAGAAGAAGTATGAAAGCAGCAAATCTTTCCTCCTCTGATGAGGCTTAGTTCAGCTAGCCCTAGACAGATCACATCTCATTAGAAAGGCAGGTATTTTTTTTTTTATTTAGGATCTTTCTTATTTACCTTTAAGGCATCCTATTCCCCGTTTTGACTTTCTACCTCAGAGGTAGATTAATAGCTTTGCCTTTCCTCATCCCATTTTTTTCTCTTTGATCCCACGCTCTTATCCGGTCGGGGTCGAGTGATCTCAGGGGTTTAGGGGTGCTTCTCCTGCTGCGACTAATGCTTCTTTGACAGAGCTTCAAGCAAGAAGGAGGAAGGCCCTCTTTTCGCCAATGGATCACTTAGTCGGAATAAGCGGGCTTAGGTTGATGCGGAATAAGCCATTTTTCCCCTGTTTCCATGGAAAGGTGTCGAAGGAATAGGCACATTTAGAGCTGTGGGACTTGTTCACACAATTCACCATAGTAGAGCAGGCAGAGGTCCAGGATTCGAGTCTTGCCGCCACTTATTAACAGTGGAGGTAGGAGATCCAGTTAACGAAAAGGCTAGGCTGCAGCTATTCAAGCATCTCAAAGTCTATCTATAACGATTGCTATTTCATATCGGAGCTTCTGCTAAAGGAAGTGGTGATCCCTAGCTTGAGACTCAAACTCCGGAAGCCGACCTGCCAACAGACATTGTGGGAGAATACTCTCACTTAAAGGCATTCCTTTTTTTTCATTTTACGGGAAAACAACAAGGAAAGGGGCTAAGATCCTCGTTGACAACATGAATTCGTACGCAAGAACAATTTTATATGAAAATAAAGAAAGAATTTCTGGTCATAAAAACAGAAAGGCATGAATTGCGCAAGAAGTTCTTTCGGTTAAAACGCCGTGCGAAGTTGCGCCTTAGCGCATCCGTTTTCTTGCTCGTTAGCGCTGTTTTTTGATTTTTGAAAGAAGGGGCGGAGCTTTTCAACTGAGATTTCGATATAGAAGGATCTCTTTATTTCTTCACCGCGGGTTCTCGCATCATTTTCTTGAAAAGACTCATGTAAACCAATAAAAAAACGAGAAAAGAAATATAAAAAGAAAAAATCAAAGTCGAGTCTTATGTCGTCAGAAAAACAACTTAACAGAAAAATTCTTTTACCGGGGTTCTAGACCTCGGATTTCAATTCCGAGCATACACCCAATTTCCATATTTTTCTACGGATTTTCTGAGACCGTCAAATCACGGTTCCGAGTCCGTTTATCAAAAATGTTGACCAAAGTCAACCATATCAATATTAATATCAAAATTCCTCAAATTTTTCACATATTTCACATATTTCAACCTAAAAATTTTCCAGCTTCGTGCCCGAACTGTGCACGTAAATTGAGGTAACTATAAAGGAGGTTTTCAAGACCTCAGAAGCTCGAAATGATTAATAAAACAAATGATGACCCTTTGGGTCGTCACATTTAGAGTGGAGGGAGTAATATTTTTACGGCTCGAACTCATGACCTTCTAATCACGTGTCGGTAACTTTAACGGCGTCGCCAAAGCTCTCTTTAAGTAAGAGTGATTTAAAAAAAGAACGAAAAATGTCCAAATATGCCCGTGAACTATGTGAAATAGGACAAATATGCCCGTCGTTAATAGTTGGGTCCAAAAATGCCCAAACCATCCAATAGTTATACAAATTTGCACATTTTTTTAACGGAAACAATATTTTTTCTTTTCTTGAATATATAAACAGGCACTTAAACTATGTTCACTTGAATACTTCAACTAAGACAATTTTCACCGAAATATTTTTATTATATTTTTACTGTACCAGTTTAACACGTCCGACCTTTATGTTGTACTAAGACAACTAAGACAATATGGTTATTTTATCAATAGGGTTATTTGATGAACAACATAAAGGTGGATGTAATCATCAACAACATTTTTCCTAAAAGGTTGGACGTGTTAAACTGGTCGGACGTGTTTAACTGGTACAGTAAAAGTATAGTAAAAGTGTTTTGGTGGAAAATGTCTTAGTTGAGGTGTTCAAGTGAACTTTCTTTGATAGTTTAAGTGTTTGTCTATGTATTCTGCCTTTTTAATTAATTAAAATAAAATATTATTTTTCTAAAGTAATTTTTCAAAAAGTTTTTTTTTTGACAAAAAATGAAGAAAAATAAACGGAATTTTTTTTTCTAGTTTTTACAAAAGAACTGAAAAATATTTTCTAAAATAATATTTTTGTAAAAACAGAAATAAAATCTAAAAAAAATTTTCTACATCAATATTTTTGTAACAATTAAAAAAAATTGAATTTATTTTTACTAAAAATTGAATAAACAAAACACAATTATTTCCTAAAACAATATTTTTATAAAAACAGAACTAAAATCTAAAAAGTAATATATTTGTAAAAACTGAAAAAATTAAAAAAAATTACTTTAAAAAACTGAAAAAGTATTTTCTAAAACAATGATTTTTGTAAAATCTAGGAAAAAAAACTGAAAAGAAATTTTCTAAAGCAGTAAAAACTGGAAAAAACTGATTTTTTTTAAAATTAAATTGATAAAAAAAATATTTATTTTTAGTTTTTACAAAAAATATTGCTTTAGAAAATTACTGTTTATAATTTATTTCTGTTTTTACAAACAACATTGTTTTATAAATTATTTTTTATTTGTTTTTAAATCAATATTTTTCTAAAAACTGAAAAAAATATTTTAATTTTAATTAATTAAAAAAAGAAAAGCAAATTTTTTGTTATTAGGGAAAATTGCACAACTAATGGACGGTTTGGGTATATTTTGATCTAACTATTAATGACGTGTATATTTATTCTATTTCACATAATTTACGAGCATATTAGTATCTTTTCCGAAAAAAGAATGAAAAAGGAGCCTTCTATCTTTTTCATTGAGAATGTTTTCATTTTTCTTTTCCTTCAATTCAAATAATAATGCAGCAAAAACGCACACCAAAACCTCTCTCCCTCCTTTTAACTCAGAGTCTACTCTCAGTTAAAACCCTCTAAAGCAAAAACCCTCATTCAACAATGGCAGTAATCACCTCTTCTTCTTCTTCTCAACAACTCCAGGTCCATCGTTTTCCTCAAAACAACTACATTGATTCCCTCCGTTTTCTCCCTCAACTCTCCGCTTTTCACCGTCACATCATTCTCGCCAGTTTTAACTCCGACTCCTCTAACTCATCACTCCAACTCCTTAATTTAACACAAAAAACTTCAAATTCAGACTCAAACTCACCAGAAATTACACTTCAGTCCTCACTCACAACACCATCAAGAATCAGCTCATTAAAAACCTCACAAAACCCCAATAAACCCCTTATTGCTGCTTCCACATTTTCGGGGGATTTATTGGTTTATAAAGCTGATTTGGTTAATGGGTCGTTGGATTTTGTCAATTCGGTAAAAGGGTTGCATTCGGGTCAGGTTACGGGAATTGATGTGAGTGAAAATGGGTCGGAGTTTGCGAGTGTTGGGGAGGATGGGAGGATTAATATGGTGAGTTTTGTTAATGGGGGTGTGAGTTCTAAGAGAGTTTTTGATGGGAATGGGCTGGTTTCATACGGGGCGGTTAAATGGGCTTCTCCTGTGGAGTTTGTGAGTGGTGGATTTGGATTTGGTCTTCAATGGTGGGATCAACGACGACCCGGTGGACCCGTTTCACAGTTTAAAGGGAACTGGTAATTGAACCTTTTGTTTTAATTGCTTATCATTTCTTGTAATAGGCGATGCATACTAAGTTGAGATACGTTTTTAGACATTAGCACTTTTATTGTAGTTCTTATGCTTTCTAAGAGTGGTTTACCTTTCAGAGATTTATACCTTGTATACGAAACTCCTAATACTTATTACTTATATTTGCATAATACTGGCATGAAATGATTTAAATGGAGTAACATGGTCTACGGGGATTCATATGACTGATACCAACTCGTTTACTGAAGCGTAGTACTACTAATTGTTGCTATTCATGTTTTGTAATAGAGCATAATGGAAGAAAAAGATCTATGTAGGCGATACATGTTAGTTGAGAATTTGTTTTAGATGTTAGCACTTTTAATGTTGGTTTTATGCTTTCTATGAGTGGTTTAACCTTTCTGAGATTTTATGCATATAGAAAATATGCGGAATTTCTAATCTTTTTTATTTGTATTTTCGTAACATGGTCAGTGAGAGATTCATATAGCTGATCCTAGCTTGTTTAGGACTAAGGCATAGTGGTACTAGTTGTTGTTGCTATTCATGTCTTATAATAAGACACAATGACAGAAAAAGATCTGAGCAGGCGATACATGTTAGTTGAGAATATGTTTTAGATGTTAGCACTTTTAATGTTGGTTTTATGCTTTCTATGAGTGGTTTAACCTTTCTGAGATTTTATGCATTTAGAAAATATACGGAATTTCTAATCTTTTCTATTTGTATTTTCATAACGTGGTCAGTGAGGATTCATATGGCTGATCCCAACTTGTTTAGGACTAAGGCGTAGTGGTACTAGTTGTTGTTGCTATTTATGTCTTATAATAAGACACAACGAAAGAAAAAGATCTGAGCAGACGATACATGTTAGTTGAGAATATGTTTTAGATGTTAGCACTTTTAATGTTGGTTTTATGCTTTCTATGAGTGGTTTAACCTTTCCGAGATTTTATGCATTTAGAAAATATACGGAATTTCTAATCTTTTTTATTTGTATTTTCATAACGTGGTTAGTGAGGATTCATATGGCTGATCCCAACTTGTTTAGGACTAAGGCGTAGTGGTAGTTGTTGTTGCTATTCATGTCTTATAATAAGACACAAGCAGACGATACATGTTAGTTGAGAATATGTTTTAGATGTTAGCACTTTTAATGTTGGTTTTATGCTTTCTATGAGTGGTTTAACCTTTTAGAGATTTATGCATTTAGATAATATACGGAACTACTAATCTTTTTTATTTGTATTTGCATAATATTGGCATGAGATGATTTATATGAAGTAACGTGGTAAGTGAGGACTCACATCCGACATAAACTTGTTTGGAATTGAGGCGTACTAGTTGTTGTTGCTATTCATGTCTTGTCTATTTCGATCTCTGAGTTATTCGTTTTTTTTTGGTTTGATGTCATGAATGTATATATATGTATGGTGTATATTTTTGGTTCAGTTTTGCAATTCTTTGATTGCTTTTGTTAGTCTTCTAATTTGAGGAGTAATTGATAGTTAAATCAATGTTTTAAAAGGCGGGGGCGTGAAACGAGGCGTAAGTCCTGAGACATGGGCATAAGTCCCACAGATCTTTAAATTTTACTAATTTCATGAATTTTTAAGATAGTATAAAATAAAAAATAATTATAAAATTACATTAAAATCACAAAATTATTACAAATAATATATTAAAAATATTAAAAAATTATAATTCAACTATGAATAATACGAAAAGTATGACATATATTATAACAAATAGTTGCAATGTCGTTACAACTCAAACATCAAAAGTAATGTATTCGATGCGAAATCTTATATGTATCTCTTAAGGAGTAATAAATCTTGAAAGAATTTCGATATTATAATTTGATATTTTTCTTAAAATACTCCTTTTATTTAATATGCTTTCTATTTGGAAGA
The DNA here is from genome assembly GCA_032618575.1 of Nicotiana noctiflora. NCBI lineage: Eukaryota > Viridiplantae > Streptophyta > Magnoliopsida > Solanales > Solanaceae > Nicotiana > Nicotiana noctiflora. The sequence goes on from JASVEL010012621.1 coordinate 116,455, forward strand.
GAATTTTTTTAAAGATAAAAATCACAATGATTCTCAAGCATCATTAATTTTTAAGTTTCAACAAGTTAATAAAGTGATACATAATTCACCATACAACACGATAACTAATTGTTTGTACATAGTTACTAGCTAATACTGAGCTATTGAAATTAATAAGTATTGTATCTCGTAAACGTAAAAAAAATTATAAAAAAAATGATGGACTATATTGTATAGTAAAGATATAACGATAGTTAATAAATAAAAACGTTTTAAAGGAATATTTATTTAAAATTAATTATCATAGTAGTCTTAGTGGTAACGTGCAATAATTTTTATTTTAACTATGACAAAACTCCCAACTTAATAATTTATACTTAGGAAAAAAGTAATTTTGAGTAGTCTCAAATTTATTAAGAAAATTTGAAGATTTACAAGGTTAGTTACATACAATTGCATAAAGTTCTATTAGGCGAGCCTAATACGCTGGGCGTTGGGCGTGTCCGGGCGTAAGCCCCGATGGCCGAGGCGTAAGTCTCACGAAACTAAGTCCCACACATAAGCCCAGAGGCGTTTTACGAGTGCTCCGCCCTGGGGCGAGTCCCAATTCTGCCTTTTAAAACAGAGGTTAAGAGTAGCTGAAGTGGATGCAAAGACAATGACTTTTAACAATGGCACCTCAGCTATAACCTATCAGTCTTGATCTTTGTTATGGTAAGTGAGTTTGATTAGATTGTGGAAATTGAGCCATTATATACTTTCCCTTAAATGTCAAAAATGGAAAAATGCTCTGTTTATTCTCAACCCCTGAGGTATATGACGGAAGAGTCTTTCTTTGTGATTCTATAGTCTACATCCTTTAACTGGCCAAGAGTGTTGTTATGTATTGTTGCTGGTCCTTTTTTCTGAAAGTTTATTTACATTGCAGGACTCACGGATCTACTTCTGGCATTGTACATTCAATTGATATTCATCCATCAAGAAAGCATACTTGTCTTGTAAGCTGATAATTCTGCCTTCCCTTCATCGACAATGCTTGTCACCCCTCATTCCCGAACTCTTTTTTCCCCTTTTTATAATGGTGATATTCGAGTCAGCTTGTGTGTACCTGGTCTAATCCACTGAGTGCCTATTAACGGCGGAGGTAACTTTCAAGATTTAGGGAAATGGAAGAATTTACCTAGTTTGCCTTTCATGTGTCCAAGTCATCACCTCAGCTCTTTGACCACCAAGGCCACCCCTTATTCACTACCTTAACAAGCTGAAAGATAAAACTTAATTTTCAGTTTTATTAGTTAGTAGGAGGTGAACTCATGGCTAGAGTAGAATAGAAGTACAAGAAGTGATAATTTAGAGAAGAAAGCTTGTGACTACCTCAACTTTCAGTTACTGGTAAAAATGAAACATTGTGCCACTTCAATGTGGTTAAAACATGTAAGATATTATCAATTACCATTTCTAGTGCAGTGGGGGAATTATTAGTTGCATCGATGACAAGGAGTTCAGTGCCATTTGATGTCATAACTAGATTAGAATAATTTCACATCGAAAAACTGTAGCTAATAGCATAACTATAAAGATGTCTCAAATGAGTATGTTATTTTTATTTAATCCATGATAGATCTGAGGGCCTGTCCTGAAAGTTAATTTCCAAGAAATCAACTGAAGTCCAAAATTCAAAGTACCAATTAAATGAAGTTAAGTTTCTTTTTTTTTTCTTTTTTTTTTCTTCATCTTTTTTGGAGGTTGAGCAGGTATAGTAGGGAAGGGAGGGGACTGAATTGAAGTGACTCGGAAAGTTTTAGAAGCAAAAGAACCATGTAACTAGTACTAAGGTCAATTTTTTTCTGGGTTATGACCGAGAATGGCTGGATGTTTTCTTGCTTGTGTTGCAAGATTGTTTCAAGTTTCACATCTCTAACTCTATTGTGTTTGAAGGCAGGAGGTTCTTCTGGTACTGTGTTTGCATGGGATCTTCGCTGGCAACAGCAGCCTATAATGCTTGCTGGCGTGGGAAACAGTGATTTGTCCGCCCTTTCACCATCGGAAAGTGATGTTTGGGAGGTCCACTATGACAACTATACTACTTCATCCAGCTACCGCAGCATCTCAGAATCACGTGTTCTTCCTGCCATGATTTGCTCAGAAGATGGTATTCTTGCCGTAATTGAACAAGGTATAAAGCGTTCAGACTTCTTCTGCATGTTTTGTCGTATGTATTATTTCTGATGGTCTGAGACTGATCTGGTTCTTCTTCATTTGACAGGTGAAGAACCCGTTGAGCTTCTTGCTGAGCCTTGCGCCATCAACAGCTTTGATATTGATCGACAAAACCCATCAGTATGTGAAACCTTATCTGATGATATCTTTGATGTACTCTATAAGACAATCATTTTGCTACTGTGCTTTGCGTTTAAATTTTAACGTCAAGAACGTTACATTGCAGGACATCGTTTGTAGTTTGGAGTGGGAGTCGATAGCCATCTTGACAAGGTCTTAACTGCTGCTTATGAAGCTGAGAACTTTGAAAGACTAGTGCTTGTGAAGCTGAGAACTTTTGCTATATGGCGACGGGTTTTCTTTGTTGTAGTTTGAGTTTGTTATATAGTTAAGCACTTCTGTGTTGGTCATCTGTCAATTATGAGAAAGTGTTGCTGTAAAGGAAAAATGCTGGCATATCTAAAGGATTTACAATGCTATTTAGGTACTTTTTTTTTCAAGCATAGAATAGTAAGCTAGCGTTTGGCCATAGATCTCAAATTTTTTCTGAAAAATCGGGTTTAGGTGTAGTTTGGTTTGAAGATGAAAATGTGTTTGGACATACGTTTTCAAAACATATTTTTAACTTTATTTTGGGAAAATATGTATATAATTCCTAAGTTTTGGGATTTTGGCTCAAATTCAGTTCAATAACTGATTTTGGGATTTGGGATTTGGCCAAAATATGGACAAAATTTATGGCCAAACACTAGTTTTGAAAAAAGAAAATCTGGTTAAAAGGTCATCCATCCAATAAAAAATAACTTGAGGCCATTTACCTAATTGACGACTTAGAATGTGTCTTTTAATTAAGAAGAATTAACTTAAATAGCCAACCACCTAAATATTTTGACAAAAAATAGTGTATAAATGTATAATATGTGTAAATATATATAATTTATATATACCGACTAAGAAAACTAAATAGTAAATCAAATCGGCTATTTTTCTATTATATAAAAAAGAGAAGGGAGGTTGATCAAGGGCATTATAGTCATTTAAAAATATAATCACATTGTTTGCTTGTACAATAGGCTTAAAAGATTGGTTTTGGGTTTGTAATAAGGGAAAAACCCAAAAGTAATATAGCGCAAACCATTGAATTCTTGTGAACCCACTTCCCATTCAACCTTAACCATCTTTTTCTTTAAATGCACTACTTAATTAATGTTACTCTTCAATTTGTTTAAACGCAGACTACTTTTACTTTATTTTTTTCTCCTAATTAGTACTTTTAATTAAAAAAATCATCCGTTTGATAATTTTATAATTCAACGTTCATTTGATAAAAAATATACAATGGCTACATACATTTATATATAGCAATTATATTATCTCCTTAAGAATATTATTTCATTTGTTTTTTTTATTGACTATATTTTAACAAAAAAAGTGGAAATAAATTACACAAATTTTTATTAGGGTGTTCTTATATTAGTGTCAAGTGATATTATTTATACAAGTCCTTATTAAATTAAAATTTTAATTGGAACACTTTATAAAATTAGAAAAAATATATTTAAAAATAAAATATAGTATCAGGTTCTTTTTTTATTATAGAATATTGAATATTGTTTATAAGATTCCCTCTATACAAAATTATGTAAGAATATTTTTTCTATTATATAGAAAAGAGAAGGGAGGTTGACCAAGGGCATTATGGTCATTTAAAAATATAACCACATTATTTGCTTGTACAATAGACTTAAAAGATTGATTTTGGGTTTGTAATAAGGGAAAAATCCAAAAGTAAAAAAGTGCAAACCATTGAATTCTTGTGAACCCACTTCCCATTCAACCTTAACCATCTTTTTCTTTAAATGCACTACTTAACTAATGTTATTCTTCAATTTATTTAAACGCAGACTATTTTTACTTTATTTTTTTCTCCTAATTAGTACTTTTAATTAAAAAATCATCTGTTTGATAATTTTATAATTCAACGTTCATTTGATAAAAAATATACAATGGCTACATACATTTATATATAGCAATTATATTATCTCCTTAAGAATATTATTTCATTTGTTTTTTTTTATTGACTATATTTTAACAAAAAAAAGTGGAAATAAATTACACAAATTTTTATTAGGGTGTTCTTATATTAGTGTCAATTGATATTATTTATACAAGTCCTTATTAAATTAAAATTTTAATTGGAACACTTTATAAAATTAGAAAAAAATATTTAAAAATAAAATATAGTATCAAGTTCTTTTTTTTATTATAGAATATTGAATATTGTTTATAAGATTCCCTCTATACAAAATTATGTAAGAATAATCTGAAAAATATTAGACAATTAATTTGGGATTTTTTATTACATATTATGCAACATAAGAATTATCATTATGCAGGATTGTACGTTTCCCTCTATGATTAAAGTTAATTGGGTACTTCATGTGTATTAAATAAAGAATTCAACATAATATAAATTTTAAAATACATAAATATTAAATTACTATTTAAGAAAAATCTCAACAAATAATTATGGTAAAGAAAGTTATATTACACCCTAGAGTATCTCAATCATATAAAATGAAACTAGAAAACGGTTGTATGCTTCTTTAAGATCAATTTGATTAGTATTTAGAGTGATTGAAAAATAATTTTGTTTTTAGTAAATTATTCGGGTATGTCATTGAACTAGAATAAAATATAAATTTCTTGTAAAAATTTTTGGGTAACTAAAAAATACGATTATTATTTCACAGAAAAAAAAATCGTCAACTATTTGAAAATAAAATGAATATGTTTTATTATTCAAATTTTGATTAATATAAGACGAAAAATCAACACATTAACACAATTGAAAATACAAAAGAGTAGAATCATATATATTCAATTTAAACAATGAAAAAAATACATCATGAATTATTTTTCAATTGACTTTTCAATCATTTTTTACCATTAATTTTTATGTTTGGTGGTGCATACTTATTTTTTTAAATAGATATGTGTAGAACCTCCGTAGAAATACTATATATTGTACTTGAAGTATTGTATAATCTTTGTACAATAAAGTGTCGCACTTCGACAAGTATAACAAAGTGATATAGTAATACGATTTCATAAAAATTAAAATACACATAACGTAATAGATAAAAAAAAATACAGGTAAATGTGATTATATACATTATTACACAAATATTTGTTTTTTTTCTTTTTTAAAGACAAATAAAGTGTGTAATTAACAATAAATCAAAAATTAAAAAAAAAACAACAATTTGTGACGACCCAAAGGGGTCATCACTTGTTTTATTAATCATTCCGAGCTTTCGAGGTCTTGAAAACCTCATTCTATGTTGCCTCGATTTGCGTGCACAGTCCGGGCACAAAGCTGAAAAATATTTATGTTGAAATATGTGAAATATGTGAAAAAGTAGAAGAATTTTGATATTAATATTGATATGGTTGACTTTGGTCAACATTTTTGGTAAACGGACCCGGATCCGTGATTTGACTATCTCATAAAATCCGTAGAAAAATATGGAACTTGGGCATATGTCCGGAATTGAAATCCGAGGTCTAGAACCCCGGTAAAAGAATTTTTCTGTTAAATTGTTTTCCGAAAATGTTTAAGGAAAATGAAACTGAATTTTGATTAAAAAGTACTGGTATCGGGCTCGTATTTTGGTTCCGACGCCCGGTACAGGTCATATATATTGGTTAAGCGCTTCCTGTGAAGTTTGGTTGAAAACGGACGTCGTTTGACGTGTTTCGGCCTTAAATTGAAAATTTTGGAAATTATGAAATTTTAAAGAATTCTTGAGTTTTAAGGCTCAATTCATTGATTTTGATGTTATTTTAGAGATTTGATCGCGCGAGCAAGTTCGTATGATGTTTTTGAGTTAGTGTGTATATTTGGTTTGGAGCCCCGAGGGCTCGGGAGTGTTTCGGAGGTGGTTCGGGGTGTTTTTGGACTTAGGAAACTGGCAGATTTTCTGCAATTTTTACACAGACATTTTACTCTACGCGATCGCGGCCTTGTACACGCGATCGCACCGCCTTGTCAAATTACTCAACGCGATCGCAGCTGTCTGCACGCGATCGCGAAGTTTCTGTCCTTCTTCAACGCGATCGCAGCCGTCTGCACGCGATCGCGTAGCCTTCCGTTCTCCTTCAACGCGATCGCGACCATGTTCACGCGATCGCGTAGTACAAATAAGCCAACCCAGCGAAATTCTTCTACGCGATCGCAGCATTGACCACGAGATCGCGTAGTGTTGAATATTTGCCTTCCGCGATCGCGACCCAGTTCACGCGATCGCGTAGAACAAAATCGTTGCCCAGTGAATTTAATCCCAAAACAGAACAGAAACGGGATAAAAATCCCATTTCTGTTCAACTCTCTTCTCCACAGCTCCTTGGATGATTTTTGAGCGATTCTTCATCAAACTTCTTGGGTAAGTGATTCTTAACTCGTTTTCTTCATTTTCCATCAATATTATTTGAATTCCTAAGCCTAATTAGGTGTAAATGGGTAAAAAAATTGAGAATTTATTATAGTAAGAGTTTTCAAAGAATTTGCGATCTAGAACTCGTTTTGGAGTCGAACTTAAGAACAAATTGTATATTTGAACTCATGGAAAATTGGGTGAACTTATTTTGGTTCGAAACTTGAGTTTCGATTATGTGGGCCCGGGTTCGATTTTTACTATTCCGGACAGAATGTTGTAAAAACCATATTTAGCAATATGAACTAGTTTGTTAAGTAGAATTGATGATATTAAATCAATTGTGTATAGATACGATTGGATTGGAGTCAAATTCAAAAGGAAAAGGCATTGCTACGGATTGAATCGTTCGTAAACTTTCGAGGTAAGTTTTTGTTCTATCCTAGCTTGTAGGAATAGGAATTCCGTTATGAATAAATTGTGGATTAAAAGTTATTGGTGTTATACCGGTAATGAAGATAAATTGTTGAAATTATTATCAATTATTGGTTTAAAACCGGTAATTATAAATATTGTTGATATAGAGATTATTGGCTAAATGCCGGTAATATATATATATATTTATGAATTGGGATCGTGTGGCGCGCCGACCACTTATATATTTATGAATTGGGATCGTGTGGCGCGCCGACCACTTATATATTTATGAATTGGTATCGTGTGGCACGCCGACCACAAAGTGACTTAAATCTTGGCATTGGCCATAGTTGCCGGTAGCCTATTGATATATTTGGGAGCGGGTGGTACGCCTACCACAAGATATAATTACTGTGATAGTTGGGAGCGGGTGGTACGCCTACCACGAGATATGAAATGAGAGAGGAATTGAGACATGAAAGTAAGATTTATTCTGTTGATTAGATTATTCTGGATATCACGAGTTATTGACTATTATTTCATAGCAAAGTCTTTCTTTATAAATATTTTGTATATATATATATATGTATTGTAACTGTACAGGTTTAAGTGGGTGACTAGCCTTAGCCTTGTCACTAGTTCGCTGGGATAGGCCAGACACTTACCAGCACATGGGGTCGGTTGTGCTGATACTACACTCTGCGCTCTTTTGCGCAGATACATGTTACGGACAGCAGCAGCGGCAGTAGCGACTTGTGGATTTTCCGACTATTGAGATTACGAGGTAGCCTTGCAGGCGTCCGCAGGACCCGTTGTCTCTTCTATCTATGCTTTTCATTCTGTTATCTCATGTAATCGAGATAAACAACTTGTATTTTCTTTCGGACAATTATGTGTATTACTCTTAGAAGTTCGTGAGTATTGTGACACCAGTCTTGGGTAGTGTATCATGTTTGGGTTTTCTTTATCATATTTGACTAAGTCTTCCGCTAATTTTGATTATTCCACTGTAATTTATATGCTTTTAATAATAAGTCATAATAAGAAATTGGTAATTAATAGAGATGTAATTAATATTTGGCTTGCCTAGCTTCCATTTAGTAGGCGCCATCATGACCCCGATGGGGGGAAAATCCGGGTCGTGACAAGTTGGTATCAGAGCTCTAGGTTACATCGGTCTCACCACTCACGAACAAGCTTAGTAGAGTTTGAGAGGTAGGTACGGAGACGTCTGTACTTGTCCTCCAAAGTCTATTGAGTTAGGAAAAAGTGTCTGTTTGTTCTTTCTTATCGTGCGAATTCATTCTTCAAATGTTAAATTGAATTTCTACTCTTGTCTTCCCACGAATGGCGAAGTCACGTACCGCTTCTTCAGCTGAACAATGGCACAGGCTGGTGATAGATCAACTACGCCTTCAAAAGTTTTACTGAGGTCGGATAAGTTTCTCCAAACTCTTCCCTACCACCTTTAGCGGTGCATCTTTTGAGAACCCACGGGATCGTGCTTGACCGCTGTTATGAGGAATTACAGAATGTGGGAATAGTTGAATGCGAGGGGGTTCATTTTACTGTGCTACGGAGGGCAAACAGAAGTGGTGGGAAGATAATGTATTTACCACACCAGTTATGGTCCCAACGGAAGATGCAATTATATCAGGAGATCATCTAATAAATCGTGTTGGGTTTTAACGGACCCAGACGTCCGGTCGATATGTTGGAGTTGTGAAGGACAAATATGGTGAGTTATTGGAATGTATATATATGGTATGGAAATGTCCTCTAAATAATTTATACATATTTAAGGTTGGTTCCTTTCATGGTGTAAGAAATCGCCCTAGAGAATAACGAGGAGTTTGTGAGTAAACGGGATAGCTCAGCAGTGTTAAGCCAACATAGCAAAAGAGGAAATTGGCCGTTGATGTTTGTGACAAGCCTACGAAGAGGGAAAGCCGGCCAATGCAACGCTATCCACTAAATTCTATTTTAAGAAAATGTTCCGAAGATGTGACCCCCGAGACTCTCTGCAAAATGTAGTATATGCGATCTGAACGGGTGTACCAGGTCACAATGACTGTGTCCGAATATATATTGTCATGAGCAATAAGTTAACTAAGCCTTAAAGGAATTGTTGTGGATGTGGAATTTTGGAGAAATACAATTTTAGGAAAGCACTCAGGCTACACGCTCCATTGCAGTTAATAATTATCCTACATGGCCAGCCAGATGTAGAGGTCAGGATGTTAGAGGTGGAGGTGAAAATTTTAGAGGTGGAGACCCAGCCATTGATATAATTTTTATGATATGAGGGAGGTCACTACACCAGATGTGGTCATCACACGTATAATTCAGATTGTTATAGACAGAATAATTTTCCCTTAATTTGATTTGGTAAAGAAAGTTTAGGCGAGTCCTTTTAACATGCTCCATTCATGAGTGAGCATCGTAATCATCAAATATGCTTATGGAAATACTCACGTTGAGATATTACATGAGGATAGACATCCCAAATATTAGGTGTTAGTTACTAAAATATCCATGAGGCTAAGAGTGACCTTATATTACTTATTACAGTGGGTTTTGATATAATTTTTGGGATAACTAATTTTAATCGTTAATTGTGCGCCCTATCAGTATGAGAGCTCATTTTATGTCGTGATTATCTTTGACGGACAATTATTGAAAGGAAGAAAGAAAGGAAATGAAAAAAAAAAAATCGGATGATATGATGTGCAAGCACTGTGATTCAGAGTTGAGGATGAAATCCTCTAATTTTTGGCATAATATGAAATATTTCTAAGCCGAGCTTCAAGTTGCGGTGGATATCATATGAGGACTGGGTCCTGGTAGTAAGAGTTTATGTGTTTAAAATTCTTCTTTTATGAAATTAATATTTTCATATTGCATTCGTAAATAAGAGTCATGTCCGTTAGGACTATTTGACAATTCTTGTATAGTTTCTATTCATATATAGTCATTTCTATTTTGAAACCGTTGAGCTTAGCCTTTGAGACGAGCACCCAGGTGCATATATATGACTCATTAATTCAAAAAAAAAAAATAATCACGAGGTCTCCATACCTCATTCTGAGTAAAGTGGGATTTGTAGAATAAGGTATTTGACAACACGTAGTTAATTGGTAATGTTGTAATTTAGGGACGACTCTTTTCGCCAAAGTCACGGTTATGTGTATAAGTAAGTGGTGTTCATGCCCTAGTTAGACTGGCTCGTGATAGTACCCAAGGATAACGTACTGGTATACTCCCGCAGTCGGGAAGAGCACGAGCAGCACCTCAGAGTGATTCTTCAAACTCTGAAGGATAATCAGCTATATGCCAAATTTTTGAAATGTGAGTTCTGGTTAAGTTCGGTAGCATTTCTGGGTCACATTGTATCAGTGGAAGGTATTCAGGTGGACCCAAAGAAGATTGAGGCAGTCCAGAATTGGCCTCGACCAGCTTCAATGACTGAGATCCGGAGTTTCTTGGGATTAGCAGGTTACTACCGTCGAATTGTATAGGGGTTTTCTTCTACTGCAGCCCCGATGACCAGGTTGACCCAGAAGGGTGTCCATTTCCAGTGGTCAGAGGAGTGTGAGGCGAGCTTTCAGAAGCTTAAGACAGTTTTGACCACTGCACCAGTGTTGATACTACCTACGGGTGCAGGACCTTATACAGTTTATTGTGACGCATCTCGTACAGGGCCTGGAGCGGTATTGATGCAGGATGATAAGGTTATCGCTTATGCTTCGAGGCAGTTAAAAATACATGAGAAGAATTATCCAGTACATGATCTGGAGTTAGCAGCAGTGGTGCATGCCTTGAAGATGTGGATGCATTATCTATATGGTGACGTGTGAGGTATACACTGACCACAAAAGCCTACAGTACTTGTTCAAGCAAAAGAAGTTGAATCTACGACAGCGGAGATGGTTAGAGTTGCTGAAAGACTATGATGTTACTATCATATATTAACCAGGTAAGGCCAATGTGGTGGCCGATGCATTGAGTAGAAAGTCTGCCAGCATGGGTAGTCTTGCATTCATTCCGGTCAGTCAGAGACCATTTGCTCTAGATGTCCAGGCCTTAGCCAACCGGTTCGTGAGATTAGACATTTCTGAGCCTAGCAAGGTGTTAGCCTGCACGGTCGCTCGTTCTTCTCTATTAGAGCGTATCCGTGAGAGGCAATTTGATGATCATCATTTGCTTTATTTGAGAGATACAGTACAGCGGGGAGGTGCCACAAAGGTAAATCTAGATGATGATGGGGTATTGAGATTGCAGGGTCGAGTTTGTGTGCCTAATGTCGAAGGGATTCGAGAGTTAATCTTAGCGGAGGCCCACAGTACGCGGTATTCTATTCATCCAGGCGCCGCGAAGATGTACCAGGACTTACGGCAGCACTATTGATGGCGCAGGATGAAGAAAGATATCGTTGCGTATGTCGCTCGGTGTCTAAATTATCAGCAGGTGAAATATAAGCACCAGAGGCCTGGTGGGTATTCCAGACAATCGAAATTCCCGAATGAAAATGGGAGAGGATCACTATGGACTTCATTACTGGACTTCCTTTGACTCGGAGGAAATTTGATGCTATTTGGGTCACTGTTGATAGGCTGACCAAGTCAGCACACTTCATTCCAGTATCTGTCTCCTACTCATCGGAGAGGTTAGCAGAGATTTACATCAAGGAGATTGTTCGTCTTCATGGGGTGCCGGTGTGTATTATCTCAGATCGGGGTACGCAGTTTACCTCGCAGTTCTGGAGAGCGGTCCTGCAGAAGTTAGGCACCCAGGTTCAGTTAAGTACAGATTTTCATCCTCAGACGGATGGCCAGTCCGAGAGGACTATTCAGATTCTAGAGGACATGCTTCGAGCCTGTTTTATTGATTTCGGAGGCTCGTGGGACCAGTTTCTGCCATTAGCAGAGTTCGCCTACAATAACAGTTACCAATCTAGCATCCGGATGGCTCCGTATGAGGCGTTGTATGGTAGGCGATGTCGATCACCAGTTGGATGGTTTGAACCGGGAGAGGCTCGGTTGTTGGGTACGGACTTAGTTCAGGAGGCCTTGGATAAGGTCAAGACTATTCAGGAGAGATTGCGTTCAGCTCAGTCCAGGCAGAAGACTTTTGCGGATCGTAAGGTTCGAGATGTAGATTTCATGGTTGGTGAACGAGTATTGCTCCGAGTGTCGCCTATGAAGGGCGTGATGAGGTTCGGGAAGAAGGGCAAGCTCGGCCCTAGGTATATTGGTCCATTTGAGATTCTAGACAGAGTGGGAGGGGTGGCTTACAGATTAGCTTTGCCGCCTAGCTTATCGGCCTTGCATCCAGTTTTTCACGTATCTATGCTTCGGAGATACCACGACGATCCCACACATGTGTTAGACTTCAGTAATGTCCAATTGGACAATGATCTATCTTACGAGGAGGAGCCGGTAGCCATTCTAGACCGGCGACAGTTGAGGTCGAAGAGTTATCCTTCTGTGCGTGTTCAGTGGAGAGGCCAGCCTCCTGAGGCATCGACCTGGGAGTCCGAGTCTGATATGCGGAGCCGTTACCCACACTTGTTTCCTGACTCGGTACTTCTTTCTTTTGTCCGTTCGAGGACGAACGGTTGTTTTAGAGGTGGAGATTGTGACGACCCAAAGGGTCATCACTTATTTTATTAATAATTTCGAGCTTCTGAGGCCTTGAAAACCTCATTCTATGTTGCCTCGATTTGCGTGCACAGTCCGGGCACAAAGCTTGGAAAATTTTTATGTTGAAATATGTGAAAAATGTGAAAAAGTTGAAGAATTTTGATATTAATATTGATATGGTTGACTTTGATCAACATTTTTGGTAAACGGGCCCGGATCCGTGATTTGACTATCTCAGAAAATCCGTAAAAAAATATGGAACTTGGGCATATATCCGGAATTGAAATCTGAGGTCTAGAACCCCGGTAAAAGAATTTTTCTGTTAAATTATTTTCTGAAAATATTTAAGGAAACTAAAACTGAATTTTGATTAAAAAGTACTGGTATCGGGCTCGTATTTTGGTTCCGACGCCCGGTACAGGTCATATATATTGGTTAAGCGCTTCCTGTAAAGTTTGGTTGAAAACGGACGTCGTTTGACGTGTTTCGGCCTTAAATTGAAAATTTTGGAAATTATGAAATTTTAAAGAATTCTTGAGTTTTAAGGCTCAATTCATTGATTTTGATGTTATTTTAGAGATTTGATCGCGCGAGCAAGTTCGTATGATGTTTTTGAGTTAGTGTGTATATTTGGTTTGGAGCCCGAGGGCTCGGGAGTGTTTCGGAGGTGGTTCGGGGTGTTTTTGGACTTAGGAAACTGGCAGATTTTCTGCAATTTTTACACAGACATTTTACTCTACGCGATCGCGGCCTTGTACACGCGATCGCACTGCCTTGTCAAATTACTCAACGCGATCGCAGCCGTCCGCACGCGATCGCGTAGTTTCCTGTTCTTCTTCAACGCGATAGCAGCCGTCTGCACGCGATCGCGTAGCCTTCCGTTCTCCTTCAACGCGATCGCGACCCTGTTCACGCGATCGCGTAGTACAAATAAGTCAACCCAGCGAAATTCTTCTACGCGATCGCAGCATTGACCACACGATCGCGTAGTGTTGAATATTTGCCTTCCGCGATCGCGACCCAGTTCACGCGATCGCGTAGAACAAAATCGTTGCCCAGTGAATTTAATCCCAAAACAGAACAGAAACGGGATAAAAATCCCATTTCTGTTCAACTCTCTTCTCCACAACTCCTTGGACGATTTTTGAGCGATTCTTCATCAAACTTCTTGGGTAAGTGATTCTTAACTCGTTTTCTTCATTTTCCATCAATATTATTTGAATTCCTAAGCCTAATTAGGTGTAAATGGGTAGAAAAATTGAGAATTTAGTATAGTAAGGGTTTTCAAAGAATTTGCGATCTAGAACTCGTTTTGGAGTCGAACTTAAGAACAAATTGTATGTTTGAACTCATGGAAGATTGGGTGAACTTATTTTGGTTCGAAACTTGAGTTTCGATTATGTGGGCCCGGGGTCGATTTTTACTATTCCGGGCATAATGTTGTAAAAACCATATTTAGCAATATGAACTAGTTTGTTAAGTAGAATTGATGATATTAAATCAATTGTGTATAGATACGATTGGATTGGAGTCAAATTCAAAAGGAAAAGGCATTGCTACGGATTGAATCGTTCGTAAACTTTCGAGGTAAGTGTTTGTTCTATCCTAGCTTGTAGGAATAGGAATTCAGTTATGAATAAATTGTTGATTAAGAGTTATTGGTGTTATACCAGTAATGAAGATAAATTGTTGAAATTATTATCAATTATTGGTTTAAAACCGGTAATTATAAATATTGTTGATATAGAGATTATTGGCTAAATGCCGGTAATATATATATATTTATGAATTGGGATCGTGTGGCGCGCCGACCACTTATATATTTATGAATTGGGATCGTGTGGCGCGCCGACCACTTATATATTTATGAATTGGGATCATGTGGCACGCCGACCACTTATATAATAAGGCATTGGCCATAGTTGCCGGTAGCCTATTGATATATTTGGGAGCGGGTGGTACGCCTACCACAAGATATAATTACCGTGATAGTTGGGAGCGGGTGGTACGCCTACCACGAGATATGAAATGAGAGAGGAATTGAGACATGAAAGTAAGATTTATTCTGTTGATTAGATTATTCTGGATATCACGAGTTATTGACTATTATTTCATAGCAAAGTCTTTCCTTATAAATATTTTGCATATATATACATATGTATTGTAACTGTACAGGTTTAAGTGGGTGACTGGCCTTAGCCTTGTCACTAGTTCGCTGGGATAGGCCAGGCACTTACCAGCACATGGGGTCGGTTGTGCTGATACTACACTCTGCGCTCCTCTTTGCGCAGATACAGGTTACGGACAGCAGCAGCGGCAGTAGCGACTTGTGGATTTTCCGACTATTGAGATTACGAGGTAGCCTTGCAGGCGTCCGCAGGACCCGTTGTCTCTTATATCTATGCTTTTCATTCTGTTATCTCATGTAATCGAGATAAACAGCTTGTATTTTCTTTCAGACAATTATGTGTATTATTCTTAGAAGTTCATGAGTATTGTGACACCAGTCTTGGGTAGTGTATCATGTTTGGGTTTTCTTTATCATATTTGACTAAGTCTTCCGCTAATTTTGATTATTCCACTGTAATTTATATGCTTTTAATAATAAGTCATAATAAGAAATTGGTAATTAATGGAGATGTAATTAATATTTGGCTTGCCTAGCTTCCATTTAGTAGGCGCCATCATGACCCCGATGGTAGGAAATCCGGGTCGTGTCACAATTGAGCCTGCATCGCACAGGTATGTCATGTAATGTATAAAGATAGATTTTTAATTAAACGACCATATACCAGCCAACAAACAGTGTCAAGTGTAATTTCACAAACAAGAGGGGTTATTTTTATTATTTCCATAAATTAAATTGAGGTCCATAAAATTTCAGAAAAATACCACAAAAGGATAGAGAACTCCCTTCAAATCCTCACATTATCCCTTGAGAAAAACAAAGCTCAAATGTTACTAACAATGGCTTCTTCATCTTCACCTTCACTCTTCTCCTCATTTCTCAACCTTTCCCCTAAAAAAATAACCGGTTTTACTTGCCGTACATCAGTTAAAATCCCATCAATTACCAAGAAAACTTCCCTCAATCTCAGTTCTTCACATAACATTTCAACCTTTGCCCCAATTGTCTTTAACAAAGTCTCTTTTGCTGCAACACCCATTAATGGAAATCCACAGCCATTGACTGTAGTTTGTGCTAAAGGGTACAAAATGAAGACCCACAAAGTAAAGTTTGCATTTTTAATCACTTTTTGTGTGTGTGTGTGTGTGTTGTGGAGGTTTGATGGTGAATGTGAATTGAGTGTTTGAATTTGCGATAATCTTGGAAATTTTACGCTGCAATATCCACTAATGGAAACTGACCGCTCTTAACTGTAGTGTGTGCCAACGGGTATAAAATGAAGACTCACAAAGTAAAGTTTACATTTTTCTCTATTTTTTATGTGTATGTGTACGTGTGAGTGTGTGCATGTTTAATTTTGATATGTATGGAGTTCTTTTTGTGGTAATTATTTTGGGTGTTGAATTTGTGATAAGCTTGGAATTTTCAGGCTTTAGCACAGTAAAGTTTCTATTTTGCTCACTATTTTTTATGTTTTGTGTGTGTGTGTGTGTGGTTTTGATATCTGTTGAGTTTCGATGATGAATGTGAATTGGGTGTTTGATTTTGTGATAATCTTGAAATTTTCAGGATTCAGCAAAGTAAAGTTTCTTTTTAGCTCACTATTTTTAATGTTTTTTTTTTTTTGTGTTTGTGTTTGGTTTTGATATGTGTGGTTTGATGGAATGTGACTTGGGTGTTTGATTTTGTCATAATCTTTGAATTTTCAGGCTTCACCAAAGTAAAGTTTCTATCTTTCTCACTATTTTGATTTCTCTTTCGTGTGCGTGTGGTTGAAATATGTATGGAGGATTTTGTGGTAATTTATATTTTGGGTGTTTAAATTTGTGATAATCTTGGAAATTTCAGTCTTCGGCAAAGCAAAGTTTCTATTTTTGCCCAGTATCTTTTGTGTTCTTTTTGTGTGTGTGTGTGTGTGTTGGGGGGGGGGTGTGGAGCTTTTCTGCGGTGAATGTGATTTTGGGTGTTCGAACTTGTGATAATCTTGGAAATTTCAGGCTTCAGCGAAGAGGTTTAAGGTATCAGGTACTGGGAAGATCTTGAGGAGGAGAGCTGGGAAGCAGCATTTGCTTAGGAAGAAGAATGCTAAGAGGAGAAATAGACTCTCCAAAACGGTTCGACCTCTGTCTCTGAGAACTCATAATTCTGTTGTGAATGCTTACTTAAATAAATTTTATCAAATATTGTAATGGTGTTCAATGAATTTGGGGAGAGACTCCATATCTATATTGTATCGATAAGATAATGAAAAGAGATGCTTAAGCATGTGAAACATTCCAAGGAAATATCTCAAAAAGATTTTTTGTGTGCAAATATCTATGGCTAGTTTTCAGTTCCAAGCAAGGAAAATAACTTATTTATTCATGTAGTTTTTGGTTAGCATTGCTCAATATTGTGTCAAAAGAATACTAATGCAAACCACGCTATAACAAATGTTGTTATTCTACTAGACGGTAGTGAAGTGAGAATATACTTTATTATCTCCATAGCTGGTTCATTTGGATTAAAGGAACTGTGGTCTCTCTATCAATATTTACTGCGCAAGTTTTAACAACAACAGCAGCAGCAACTACGCCTCAATCAAAATAAGTGGGGGTTGGTAGATATTCACTTCTTCCTTTAAGCTAAACTCAATATAATCATTGCACTTACCTCGTAAGGTATGGGGTTGAAAATCCTTTGGAGCTATTCTTAAATAATTCAACCCATCTTGTCGTGTATTAGATAAGCTGCACCCCCTTCCTATTCATCTCTCCCTGGCGCTGTAGTATGCCATACTTAGAAAGATGCGCTTCACTTACTTGTGTGAGCTCCCCACCAGCTCATGCTACTTATCAACAACCAGGAGTTTGACGCTCCATTCACGTCCATCAATAGAAGGAGAATGCTACTTCCCTAAATCAAGGGCTGACGTGCTTTCAATTCCATACAGCTACCTCCAAGCTCTTCCCTGAATTACAAGCACGGTCTTAAACCCTACACCGTAAACCCTAAACCCTAAACCATCAATAAAAGGAGAATGCTTGTTTTATTCAACTCAAATCTCTATTATAGCGCTTTCTCAACTCTCTCTACACTTATATAATGAATGTGATGAACATGTATTAGCTTTGATAACAGTAACTATACCCTCGAAAGCATGTAGATAGAAGGCCCTTTTTTCGGGCTGTCTTGTTTTCAGGCCTCCATGGCTGTCCGGGGTTCTCCATTCTCAGAAAGGAGAAAGCTTTAATTTTCCCACATGTGCGCAAGCTTGCGAATAGTTTTTGCAGTCACTCTGTATAATTTATTAAATCGGTTATGCTTGTAGCTACTCTGGGGGGAATACGTGTAATAGCTCCGCGGGAAATACCGTTCCTTCTGTAAATGATTACTGAATAGGGTTTAGGACTATGCCCTTGCTTTCCGATATTCATAAAAAGGCCTAGGTATTTTGGCTAGCCACCAGTTGACATGATTAGTTGACTATCCTTTCGTATACAATAAAGCAACAACAAGTGTCAGAATCCCAAGCGAGTTGGAGTTTGTTGTGGGAATCTTCACTATCCCTTATGCTTCTTTGGACCCATTTCAACTATTTCTATGGATCTGTGAAATAAAAATGTCCATGACTAAGAAGTTAGAATGTCATTTACACAGTTGTTAGATACGTGATATTTGAATAATTCCTAACAGTTCATAGATTCATCCCATGATTGCACAGTATTTGGTCCAGTTCCTGTAAGTGTGCTTGACATGTAAATTACAAGTTTATTATTTATAACAGCCATGTTCCCCAGAAATGCCCTGTACGCTTTTCTTGTCCAACACAATGGTCCAAGTATGCTTCTGCCATAGGTGTAATCTAGATGATATTTGTGCTAATAGCCGAGGATTTATCGGAAACAACCTCTTTCCTTCATAAGGTAGGGGTAAGGTCTGCGTATACATTACCCTCCCTAAAACCCACGCGTGGGATTGCACTGGGTTTTTTGTTGTTTGTTGTTGTAGGCTTGCACAAATACACAGAGGTACCGAAAGAGTTGGATATTATGATTATAAACCATCGCTTTGTATGCACTAGACCTTTTCTAGATGTCTTAGTGTCTGATGTAATTTTGAGAGTAAGATTTTCCAAGTGTTTGGTGATAGGTTCCGGTTATGCAACTTCCTTTCTTCTGCATGCCATCTTGCTCTATAATATAATCGATGCGAATGAATGACAGTACACTTGAGGATACATTAGTTGCAAATTCATATTTATCGAAATTGTGAGAGCCACTTTTTGGCATTGAAGAGATTGACTATATGCAATATGCAAATAGGCTCTGGTTCTGACCATCTTCCTCTCAACTTCTACGGCGGTTCAAAGTGATTAAATCTGCTTTGAACGCTTAATAAGGCGCTGTGTTGATGAAATCTTATGAATACACGGCTTACACATTTTCTTGACCTCCCTCCACTTTCTAATATCTGCCATATCCTTTATAACCTGTGAGTATGGAATTTCCTCTTGAAGATGTTTACTTTTGCTTAATTTTGTTGGTGCCTCTTATCTTATACCACTAGAAAATGTTGTTGTAGGTGATTCTTGGCCACAAATTAATACATGGAAAATACTCAGCAACTAAATCTAGCTCCCTTGAGTCTGTTTATCATTTATCTTTTGTGCTAATATTTTTTCCTTTTTGGTGTTCATCTGCTTATACTTGTTTGAGCAGTAGTACTTTTTCTAATGCTTAGTTGAGTTCAGCAACTAGCCGATTGACCTCTTATATACGTGCCATGTTGCCTTTGTAAAGCTAATGTTATCACATACTCTTTGAGTAAACAAGATCAACCATACATTTGATTTCTCTGGAAATTTGGAAGGCTATTCTTAGTGCAAGATAAAACGAGTGCTGGTTTAACAGTATCACATAAATAGAACGAACTTAAGCCAAAAATATATAGAAGGAAACACGTCTATTTTCTGGCTCGTGAAACTCTCTAACTTCCGCGGTAAGATATGCAGTATGTTCTCCTCAAAGTTAGATGGCTCATAATCTGATGTTTGTGGATACAGGTACAAGTTGATCGCAGCGACTACAACAATGTAATTGGTGCATTGCCATATCTGAAGGTAAACCGGGCCAATTAAGGTCAAGATGCAGTTAGATACAGACTCTTCATCAAGTTGCAGAGCTCGACGGGGTTCTCTCTTTTTGTATAGAGGATGAAGAAACCACTATTTCTTGATACCCTTTCCAACTTTAATCCATCTGAAATTCTTGTACTTACGATTTTTCAACTCATTTTGACTTGTCAAGCACCAGTAAGTTCTGTTTCTTTTTCCCTTTGTAATTTTAGTAGAAACTCTTCAGCATCAACTTATAATGATCATTTGTAAGTCTTTTGTGCAAGTAAGCTTCTATTTTCTTAACTTTATGATTGTGCAAGATATATATTACTATAAAGATAAAGGATTTAAGTTATATTTGGCCCCATCGCTTTGATCTAATGTAAGAGCGTAGCACGTGATATGTGAGTTAGGGTCGTTAGGTGCATGTCATAGGTTAATACCCTCCGAGTTTTGAGCTTTACGCCGTTGAACCTCCGGGATTTCTCGGTTATTAAAAAATATTAGGTTCGATAAAAGTATAAATTTTACACTATCGGTATAGTTTAACATGTCGCAATAGTGGAGTTATAATTTTTACCATGTTACCTATTAATATTTATTTTAAGGATTTACTTGTAAGTATCATAACAGTGATAGCAACACAATGTTCTCTATGTATACAAAACAAAATTTTAGATCACTTTTGAGATCCCTTTTTCAAATTCAACCAGTACTATTCTTAAGACAGTATAGCAGCACGTAAAACCCAACAAGAGAAAACATTTTTTCTAGTTGGACAAAGGATCGACAGTAACGAGAGCATCGTTACATTCAAGATAAATGTATTATTGCTCATAAATATTAGTATGGAAGTCTCTATTAATGTATGACTATTTCTTGAAGAAATTTGCACGTATATATAGAGTTTTTGTCGAAGTTTTTGGGCGCCAGTAATGTACGTCCGCCTCTATCCATGTTGTCTCGCGAATCACATTCTTCTAGGTTCTCTTGACTATACGAGCACGAAGATACTTAGCGAAATGTCATTCGTCTTTTTTTTCATTTAAAAATTAATATTATATTAAACGAAAATATCATTTTGAGTTTTCTCCCTAATATTAAGGAGTTTTAAATAAATTAATTAGTACGATAAATCCTTCCTTATTTGAAGTATGTACAAATTCTTAATATTAAATATTTATATGAATCCTTTATAATTTATAAAATGTAACATAACCAGTTTATTAATAAAAAGAAAACAACATTTGGAAAAATTATTAAACTGGTAAACTTTTGTCACGACTCCTTTTTTTTTTTACACCACTAAGGACTCCTTTTAAGTTTTGTAGTCTTGATTCTTGTTAAAATATATCTATCTATACTGTTTGATAAACTTGAAACCCTTTAACAAAATGTTGTTCGACTTTTTTAACCCTTAAAAATAAAATTTATATTGGACAAAATAATCAATTTAATTCTTTAATCTATATCTATACTATATTAAAAGCATGAAGGTCCTTAGCAAAATGTCGTTCGTCTTTTTTATCCTTTTAAAATTAAGTTTATACGGGACAAAATAGTCATTTTATTATTTTTCTAAATATTTATGAATAGTAATTTATTTCTATTTATGTAGAAATCCCTAATATTTAGAAATTTAATCTTTTCCTTATATAAATTTACTTATATACTTCCTTCCTTATTTTAACTAGGTAGGAAATATTAATCCTTACTATAATTAAACTAAGAACCTACAATCACTAATATTTAGTACTTATTTAGGAACAAAATTTGCTTTCTTCTTGAGGAATGAATAGATTTTGTCTCCCAATAATTAGCTAAACGGGTGATTATAGATAAATGAGTTTATAATCAAAACCCATAAGCCACATTCAAATATAAATCCTTAGCTAAAATTTACATACAAAAATATAAATACACATTCAAATAAGTATTATAATAGATATAATTTTTCTAATAGTAGTTATTATAATCTTTAGCAAATCATCAAATTCTTAAAAATATTATCGAAATGATACGTTAATTACATGATAATGATATATTAGTTTATATTAATATTTAAATAAATTACATATTCGTTGATATTGGTACACGCGCAAAGCGCGTACTCTAAGACTAGTATTTAAAAATATTTGAGCACTTCTCAACAGACTTTCAGGCCTCAAAGCAAATATGGAGAAAAGCTCTATAACAGGGGTGGCTCAACAAGGGAAAGACCAAATCCTATATGAAATGCATTTTGCTCTTGGAGAGATACCTTTCAAGTACCTTGGTATTCCCCTATCATCCAAGAAAATAACAGTTCAAAAATAGAAGTCGCTGGTGGAGAGAATGATTGTTAGGATCAGATGCTGAACCACCAAATTTCTTTCATATAGTGGCAGAGTGCAGATGATCATGAGTGTCCTGTTCGAGATACAAACATGTTAGGCACAAGTATTTTTGATTCCAAAGAAGGTGATGTAGCTAATAACGAGTGCTTATAGAACTTTCTTGTGGACTGACCAATGTGCCACATCACGAAGAGCATTAGTGGCTTGGGAAAGGCTGTGTATGCCAAAATCAGCAGGGCCTTTGAACATCATTAAGTTCTAGACATGGAACAAAGCAGCTTTGGGCTATCACAACTAAGAAAGACATCCTGTGGGTTCAATGGATTCATAATATTTACATAAAAAGAAGGGATATCAGCGAGATGGAGACCCCCAAACAAGGATGCTCGCTTGTTAGGAAAATATTTGATGCAAGAAGATCCAAAAAGTCATCACTTGTTTTAGAAATAAATTCAGTATTCCAAGGCCTAAAAACCTCCTTTTTACCTCACCTCGATTTGAGTGCATATTTCGGGCGCGTAGCCAGAAAGCCATCTTATGAAAAACTATGAAAAATAAGGAATTTTGCCTTTAAAATAATCTTAATTGACTTCGGTCAATATTTTGAGTGAATCGACCCGGATCCCTGTTCAAATGATCCCGGGAGGTCAGTAAAAAATATGGGACTTGAGCATATGCCCGGAATCGAATTCCGAGGTCCCTAGCACGAGAAATAAATTTTTAAAGAAAATTGTTTTCAGAAACATACATGAGTTTTTGGAAATAAAATGTGTTTGAAATTTAATGGTATCAGACCCGTATCTTGGATCCGGAGCCCAGTACATGTCTTATATGTGATTTAAGTTGATTATGTGAAGTATGGTAAGAAACAGACTTGAAATGACGTGAAACAGGCCTTATTTGAGAAATTAGAAAATTTGATGTTCTTAAGTAATTTCATGACTTTGATGCTAAATTCATAGTTGTTGATGTTAATTTGGTGATTTGAATGAACGAGCGATTCCGTGTGATATTTTTGGACTTGCGTGCATGTTTGATTTGGAGTCCCGAAATGTAGCAGGCCTCTAATCTCGCATTTGCGAGATTAGGCATCACAATTGCGAGGCAAGCAGGGTCCACAAATGCGAGAATTTCGTCGCAAATGCGAAGGACCCTAGGCCAACCTTATCTTGCATTTGCAAGATACACTTCGCAAATGCAAAGTGTTTAGTTATTCCTGAAGTCGCAAATGCGACACAAGAATTGCACGGCATGCTTATCGCAAATGTGAAGAAGGCCGGAAAATTGATTTGGTCGTAAATGCGATATTTTTGCAAATGCGAAAGTCCCAGTATTCTAAAGGGTTCGCAATTGCGACATCAGACACCTGTAAATCCACACTTAGACGCATTTTTTATCATTTTTCATATCTTCTCAAAACATAAACACCGCAATTTTTCAAAGGCAACTTCTTCTCCAAACAGATTGTAAGTCGTTTTTAACTAGTTTTCTTCAATCCTTAACATCGTTTCATATGATTTCAACTTAAAATTATTGGGTTTTATGGGAAAAATTGGGTGTTTTGGATAGAATCGAGGTTTTTTAAAGTTTGGAGGTTTGGACCTCGATTTGAGGTTCGATTTTAAAATAAATTATATATTTGAGTTTGTAAGTGAATGGGTAGTCGAGTTTATGTTCGAACCTCGGGTTTTGACCATGTGGGCCCGGGGTCGATTTTTGACTTTTCGGGAAAAACTTTAGAAAACTTATTTTCATGTAGTAGAATTGGTTCATTTAGCATTTATTGATGTAATTAAGTAACTTGTGACTAGATACGAGCAAATTAGTTGTGGAATCAAGTGGTAAAACGATAGTTGAGGCTTGAACTATGTTCGTGGCATCGAGGTAAGTGTTTGGTCTAACCTTAGCTTGAGGGAATAGGAGTTTGGTCTTATATGCTATGTGTTAATTGTTGAGTACGGCGTATTGTGTGGTGACGAGTATTTATATGTCGGTGTTAAGCATGCATGTGAGTCTTATGTTATGATTAATGTGACTCCGTTTGTATTGTTCTTGTTTAATGTGGTGGTTGCTATAGTTGAGCAAGGTGTGTAGAAAGTATATTGGTAATTGTACATTGAAAAGCATTGGCTCAAGTCGTAAAGTGGGTTGTGAAAGTGTAATTGGCAATTAAACCTTATAGAACATTGACTCAAATTGTGAATCAAGTTGTGAAGTAAATGTGAGAATGAGGAAAGGATTATGGTACTGATACCTTGCCGGGACGTTGTTGCTTTTAATATTATTTCCTTGCCTGGATGTTATTGTTTTTATATTGTTCCCTTGCCGGAATTTTATTATGATTCACTTATTCTTTGCCCTTATTATTTGTGTTTGTTGTTTAGGTGAGGAAGAGTGTAAAGCACGAAGGGTGGTGCCATGCATTATTTTGGTGAGAGAGTATTAAAACACGAAGGGTGATGCCGTGCATTATTATTATTATTTTGTGAGGAGGAGTGTAAAGTATGAAAGGGTGATGGCGTGCTGCATAATGTACCATTCCGTGTCGGTTATATTGAATCTTATGGTGAGGATGAGAGTAAAAGTACGAAAGGTGATGTTGTGTATCTTTTATTTATCTTTATGGTAAGGATAAGAGTAAAAGTACGAAGGGTGATTGATCACGCCCAACTATGCCTTCTAAAATGGATAATGCGGTCGCTACAAATATAATCCGGTTAATAAATCCGGAGTCGAATCCCGCAGAGAACTAAGGTTTAGCTACAGTTGTTCACTATCACCAAGAAGACAAGCTTGAACAATCCTTAACTTATAGATATTTAGATTCTTGTGTTTAACTAATTAACTAACAAATTAAACTACTAAATTAACAACTAAATATACTAGGGGTTAAAGACAAGATTAAGGAGGTCTAGAGTTATGATTTCCCCAATTGTCGGAATCCTTCCCCCTATGTCTTCCATAATTTTGCCTAAATATTCTCTACCAATCATGAGCACTCTTATTACCGTAAATCTCTCCCGAGTAATTACGACGATTTACTAGACGCACTCTCCCGAGATACGCTAGTTTACTTTTAATATAGCTCACTTCAGATCGCACCCAAGGCTTCGTTATCCCTAATCCCGCCTTTAAACCCTCGGTATGATCCCCCATATACTTTGGGAGTGGTGTTGTTCAATAATTACCTAAATATGCACTCTCTCCCGAGTTATGCATACTAAATAGGCACAGATAATTGAGAGCTCTTCAATTAACTACAATACGACCGTAGTTGAACAAATAGAGAAAAGCTATGGCTAAATTGTAGAAAATCATAACAAGAATTTATCCTACAGAAGGTTCTATCAAAACTCTAGATAACAAATTAGCTATTCATAATAGTATGTAAAACTACAATACTAAAAGTCATAACCAACAATGAAATATAGGAAGAGGAAGGAAAAACTCGTAGAATAATTCTCCGCCTTGCTCCCAATGTGTTCTTGCCTCCAAGGGTGTTGTTTAACCCTCAAGTAGTGTCTCTTGCCTCTTTAGGTCTAATTTATGTCCAAAATATGTCCCCTCCTCAAAAATACTATTTTCCCATGTATATATACCAATTAGGGTTGGGCCAAACAATTGTACCTTCTCCTAGGTAAAAAAGAAAAATATTTCACGCCTGGAATGCCGCGATCGCGGCGTGGGCTGCGGCCAACCACGGAAGTCATTGCCTCAAATCGCGGCGCGGACTGCGGTTCTAACCGTGGTGGACGTTCTACCACATTTTTCACCCTCTTCCAGTTGGAATTTATAAAAACGTAAAACATGAATGTTGTAGACCTTTGCGTTAGCTTTCCAACCATATATTATGGAGCCAAAAAAGAGGTCTGAACAAAAAGTTAGGTCTATTTTACTAGACAGTGCGCAATATGCCTCCTCGAGTCTTCGCTCGTACTTAATTATTAAATTTGACCCCCGAACACGGTCCCGGCTTAATTTCTTTAGCTTTTACTCAGACTTCAAAGCTTCAAATCGCTTAAATTCATTCCATAACATCTATATAACTTGGAATCAGACCTACAAAACATAAAACACATATTAATGCAAAACACTAGCGATTAAACGTACTCAAATATTTTTGAGTCCGAATGCACTTTGAATTTAAAAATGCATAGCTTGTAAAATATGTATGGACGCATTTCCTATAGTGTTTTAGTGTTTAATATTCTTTTCCAATTCTTGAATTGCTCAGTTTTAGTGTTTTTAAATAGCAATTGTTTCAACAATCATGACGTGACCTACACTCTGAATAAAAATGATAGACAATCATTTTTTGGGGTTAACGTAATCTTTTTCTTAGTAATTTTTAAACTTTTTGGTCCTTTTATTTGGTATGCTACGTCATATTCCACATTATTCAAATGCTTACGTTGAATACTGCTTTTTGACAGTTATGACTCCTAGTTAGTATTATTTAATTTTAATTGACCCTCATATAATATTCTTTTTGATAAAGAAAGGAGAATCTATTCATCCCATTAGTTGAAGATGTGACCTTCAAATTGAAAAGAAAAACTTTTAAAAGATTAACAATAATAAAGAAACGATCACTAACTATCGAACTTATCTAGAAAATTAAATAAAGAAAAAAATTAGGAAAAAAATATACCCTTTTTAATGATAATTGCTTATATGCTAACCTAAATTACTTACTTTCTACAACATTTTAAGTTCATTAATATTCCGCGGCGAAGCTAGAACACAGATTACGAATTCGAGCAAATAAAGTAGGTTTAATTCAAACCTTATAGTTGTTTTAAGAAATCTATTAAATACGTATAAGTTATTAATTTGAAACCCAATAACTTTTTTGATAAACCACTATTGCTTAATTAAAGCATAATAACTATAATTTGCTTAATTTCCATTTTAGCTATCATTTAATTGTTTGTCTCGCTTGTATTCAAACGCGGAACGAATACATTCGTCCCACGAAACAACTAAGGTGAAATATAGAAATATAAAAAGATAAAATGTTCCTGTTGAGAGTTAAACTCAAGACATATACTAACTAAGCAAACACTCTAACCAATTGTACTACGAGATTGTTGCTCTTTTGTTTCAGTTCAAAATAATTAATTTCTTATTTCATTGATTTGCTATAAAATTCAAATATATCTACGAATGGTAACTTTGCTGAAAGTATAGCAATGGATAATGAATACAGTGTAAATGCTTGACGTGTCCCGTAATTTTTCCTAACTTAAACATGCTAGAATCCCAAATCTATAAGCTTTAAATCCCGGCTCTGTTTGTTCGTTTGACCATTAACGAAACTCAAATGTAAAATAGATAAATTGCACGTGTCAATATATTTCAAGAAAACGTTCATTTGTTTATTTCCTAAAAATAAAGGTAAGATTGATATAAACTGTAGAGTGCAAATTTAGTCAATTTTAAATAATACAAAATTTGACACTTTTAAAGTTTTTTCCTTTATTAATAACGAATATAAAGAAGAAAAGTAAACCAAGTAAGAGAAGTAACTCCAGCATCAGACGACACGTGTCACCTCACACCAATCATTATCCGTCTGATGTAAATAATCTGGACCCCACTTCCTATATCCAACTTCTAGGCCTACCTATCACGTGCATATTTAATTCTATAACAAATTACAAGAGTGCCATTAGTAATTTACAAAACGGGTTTTAATTTATATCCTTCGCATTTTTTTCTCAAAATAAATTCTTTCATTTAATACGGTGCAAATTATTTATTTATAATATCTTATACACCCTTTAAGTAAAGGTCTTTAATCGTTTACTCATAACTATATTCTTCTATTAATTTTCATAGCTCCTAAAATATCTCACTTTATTAATATTTCACTAATGATATTGAGAAAATAAAATAAAAATAGCAATAAACAAAATTACAAATATTTAAGAACAAATTTAGAATGTCTAGGTCTTTAACCAAAAAATAGAATTTTAATTAAAGCTAGAAATTAAGAGGAAAATCGGGTTACTGATAATCAGAAGACGAATAGAATAAGAGACTATTGAGATTAATAAAGCAGTAAATAAGTTTGTATTTAAGCGTGATATCAATGATATTTTGTGTCCTTACAAATGCCGAGGCTTCCTACTTATATAGTTGATTTTCTAGGAAAAGGTAATGCTTTAGCCTTAATTATGCAATTATGAGCATTAAATGACATTAAACGAAATGTTACACAATCATTCTTATTCAATGTCGATTCGCTAACGTATTTGACATTTAATATTGAATTTGGACTCCCTAATGTCATCAAATTCATATCTTCACTTCCTTCTGATCACCTGGCTTTAAATAAGTTAAATAGATACGAGACTCGTATCTTTTGAATAGAATCTCGTGCCTATTTAACTTTCTTCTTTTCGTATATGTTGTCGCCTGTGCCTCTTAACTGACCATCATGTTTTTACCATTTGACCAATTCACGTATTATGCCACGTCATCTTCAATATAAATTTAATTTTTTCCCAATACAGATAGTCACCCCACTTTTTATTTATTTATCAATTAAATATTTAGGAATTAGATCTTCATTAAAAAGGGAATTTTTGCCATAATTAATGCTATCACATTGTTGACGCTTCAGTTGTCCCTTCTATTTAATGCACCGTATACGTGTTATCTTCTCATTAGTTCTACGATTTTGCAGCCTTTTTTAAGCCTTCTTTAACTCCACTATTCACGAAGTGATAGTTGCCTTTGTTATAGGCTTTCCATAATTACACTTCTTAATTCTTGACGGTTGAGTTTATATATAAACTTAACCCTTTTTCCTTTGTCTTCTTCTTCACAAGCTTTCTATCAAATTTCTCACTATTTACTCTTGTTTACTTCTTCTTCAGTTCATATCTTCTTACTATGTCGTCTTCGAATCCTAACCTTAAAAGAGTCTCAATTTTTGATAGTTTCCCCAATGCTCATGCGAGACATAAAAGAGGTAGAGGAGGTGTGCTTCGTGGTATATGGTCTTCTCGTGGTGGTACCTCTGGTTCCATCTCTCCTTCATCTAGTTCTGGCACGATCTCTAAAGGCTCTCTTTTTAATAGATCCTCTTCTAAAGGCAAAGAATCTTCTGAGTCTACTCAAGAACCTCTGGTTGAAGAAATTGTTCCAACTAATTTATCTTTCGAACATAACAAAGAATCCTTTCGTGACCAAGTGATTAAATTAGAGAGAGCTGACAAATATCCCTATTTAATTACTGAACCTTTGATTCAAATTGTTCGAAAAGACTGTCGTTGGAGAGAGGTGCTCCATATAGTTATTCCTAACCCACACCAAAGAATATCTTCTTATAGGGTTAGTTTTTCTTTCGTTTATACTTATCCCTTTACTTTGGGATTTATTCCTACTATTGACCCAGTCATACTTGATTTCTGTCGCTTTTTCAAAATTTGTTTGGCTTAAATTGGCCCCCTCGTATGGAGAGCAGTAGCTTTTTTGAGGTATATGTCGGCCAAGGCTGATGTTGATTTCACTTTCCCTCATCTACTTCATCTTTATCACCCCAAGCTATTTCGCGATGGTGTTTTTACCTTATCTGCAAGAAGTAAGAGGGTTTTGGTAAACCCCGAAGATAATAACGACCTTGGCTGGTACACCCGGTTTGTTGCAGTACCCACAATTAGTTTGGTGGGTGAATCGAATATACTTTTCCTGAGAAATGGAAATTTGCAAGAAGTATTTTCTTCCTTGTCGTATCTCCTTTTGTTATTTCAACTCCTTTTTCTAATTTCATTTTTTCTTTGCCTTTTTTGTAGCAACCATGGGATATGTGGAACCCGTTCCTAATTCCATATTTGGGTAGATGATATTTTGAAAGTCGTGCCCATAGAGGCACGAACTTGGAAGTCAATTTCCACCAAACATGGTTGGAAAGTAAAAACTCACGGTATACGTCCTTTATTGCTTCTTGTGTGTTAAATTATTTCCCCTCTTTTAACTTTTTATCCTTCTTTTTGTTAGGATTTGCTATTCGAGGGATGTCGACTGAAGTAGTTATCTCCCTTCGAGCTTCTTCCAATACTCCTCTTGCTTTGGAGAGAGCACATGCCAAGCTGTCAAAGAGGAAAGTGGTTGAAGAGTATTCTGACATTGATGAGGATGAAGATACATATTTGATGGCTCAGCCTAGAACCAAAAGGTGCATTTTTTCTGAGGATGAAGCTGAAATCTCTCATGCTCGTCCCTCCGAACATGTTACTATTACCTTCGATGAAGAAACCGTTCCAAGGGACACCCCTGAATCCACTCAACGCCTCTTTATTGAGGGTTTCGAAAGTGGTGAATTAGGTCCGGTTTTATATGAAATTCCTCTTTCATCTTCCGTTCCTATTCCTTACATGCCTCCTTTAATTTCAAGTGTTTCCTTACCTACTTTGTCTCTTCCTGCCTCTTTGTCAATTTTTGCTCTCTTACCTGTCCCAACTCCTTCGACTCCTGCTATTTTCACCTCTTCTACCGTTCCTCCTTCTATAGTTATCCCTTCCTCTACTCATTATGTAGATGAGGGTTCCAGTAACAGAAGTATGGCTATGAGGAGTGTAATACTTGAGGTTCCTGCTAATAACACTTTTTAAGGAAGTCTGGTGGGGCAGATGTTTAGATTGAACCCTTAATTGGGGACATTGAGAAAAAGAATATGGACAAACACAGTTGTCTAACTTTGATGAATGATATAGTTCAATGTACATTGAAGGTACTCTCCCTTTACTTTTTAATTCTCACTTTCATGAGTTGTTTTACTTTCATGAGTTGTTTTTGTAGGCTAACCTTATTGGTGCGTAATTGATGGGAAGAATTTCCCTCTTAGAAAAGAAAGCTCGCGAGTCTGATCAAACTTTTCTCGAGGCTGAGAGGATAACTAGATAAGCCTAACTAGAAGCAACCAATGGGAAGAAACAGTTTAAAAATGCTCAAAAAATGATAAAAGAATTTCAAGAGAGCAACCGTGACCTGGAACAGCAAAAGCAAATTTTGACTTCTGAATTAGCGGGGTCCAAGGCTTATTCTAGTAAAGCTGAGAAGGATAACGAGCGCCTTGAATGTTCTTTTTCAGAACAATTATCAAGGTCAAGTGAGGAGATTAGAGAACTTAAAGTATTGTTGAGCAAGAAAGAAGAGTACGCGGGAGAGCTAGTTCAAAACTTATCTCAGGCTCAGGCTGACTTGCAAACTTCCTGTGATAAGGATCGTGCCTTAGAGAATTCTCATGACTCCCTTGAAGCTAACCTTGATTCCACTTTGGCTGTAAAAGAAATGTTAAAGAATGATCTTGCTTTGTAGGAAAGGGATTATGAGCTTCTTGAGGAGAACTTTAACACAAAGGTGAGCTGGGCTTTTCTAAACTCCCGCCGTGATGCTTTACCTGAGGCTAGTCAAGAAAACTTTGATTTAAAATCGGAATTGGCCAAGGTTTTGAGAACTATTGAAATGACTCAACAACCAATTGACTTTCCTTTTCTGGCAGATGAAGCTCTCGTGGCTGAAGAACCTTTAAATGAAATAGCCGCTTTTGTGGCTGTTAAAGTTAAATATGTTACAATTCCAGTTGCCGAGGGTGAAACTTCACTGATACAGTCTGTGGAAGCTGAAGCTCCTGTGACTCTTGCTTTCCTCGATGACCTTAACACTTCAAGCCCAATTGTTGCTACTCCCTCAGAAATTGCCACCGTGCTTACGACTGCTTCTGTAAGTGAGGTTGACATTGCAACTTCAGAGGTTCAAACCCCTTCAGTAACAAGATGAATATTTTACTCCTTTATTTTTTTATTTATTAATTGGTGGTTTTATCCCTTGATTTTCTAAGGAATTTTTTTGGTGAAGTCCCCAGTTATCATAATGGTGCACTTGTAAAAACATTTTGCTTGACTAAGTTCTATTTAGTCTTTTTAAATAAGTTTTCTTGGTACTTCAATATGTCCTATTCTTGCCTTTTTCTTATCTATTTAGAACTTATAGAATAGTTTAGTATTTTTATCCTTCGAAAATGGTTTATGATTCTTCTCATGAATTATTAACATGGGGTTTATAAAAGAGGGCCATTTTTATATATCGACACTTAATGAAGAAGATGTCTCAACTTCATAATGGTGTTATAATACGATGAAAGAAATAGGAATACACATGTTTTGTATGAAACAACTTTGACAATTTTTTATTCATGAACTTGAACAAGCTTTTGAGTATTACATATATTAAAGTACATCTATAACTTTCTTGTAATTGTTTTTCTTGTAACAGGTTTTTACAAAGTATATACTATAATTTAGACAAGGTTTTCTCTTATAACCCGTTTCAATATATAGTCGTGACCCCATCTTCATGTATTAGGAAGGGTTTGAGAGGTGACTCTATTGCTCTCATGAGTTTGAGAGGTGACTCTGTTGTTTCTCATGGGAAAGAATACTATGATGTATGTTTGAGATTCCATAACTTCTGCTCGACACTTGTCTCTTTGTAGCTTGATTTACGCATCTGTTTTCCGCATGTATCTGTTCTGTGTACAATATACAGTCCCTCAAGTGTTTGAGCGGTGAAGTATGAAGCCCCGAGCACTTTTTTCCTCTCAATTTGGTCTTTTTCCTAAAACAGAAAAATATACGGGACTCGGAGGTGCGATTAGAGATGAATACTGCCTAACGCGTGTGTATTTCCATCGGATTAATTGTAACCCTGGGTTGGGTATTTAAGAATATTCTATTTTGCCGTACAGGCCGTGACTCATTATTTGGCACGAGTTAGGATTTTTTCCTAGCATCTAAAATTGTTAGTAAAATTGTTAATAATTAAAAAATGAATTTTAACATAGCGATACCTGACCGTGGTTACTTTTTCAAAAGTAGTATCTTTTTAGATGGACAACATTCCAATGTGAGGGTAACAGCTTGCCATCTATTATCTCCAACTCGTATGCTCCTTTTCCTGCAATGTCATGAACTCTGTAGGGTCCTTCCCACGTTGGACTCAGATTTTTCGAATTAGCAGCCTTTGTAGATTGGAATATCTTTTTAAGCACGAAGTCCCCAATTTTAAAGAATTTGAGGCGTGTTGTGATATAATATCGTTCAATTACTTGCTTTTGTACTGCCATTCTTATTAATGCACCTTCTCTTCTTCCCTCTAACAAATCAAGATTCACCTGCATCTCTTCATCATTTGATTCCACTGTTGCTTGAACGTACTGTGTGCTTGGTTCTCCTATTTCTACTGGAATTAAAGCATCCGTACCATAAACATTAAAAATGGGGTTTCTCCCATGCTTGTTTTTGTCGTTGTACGATAAGCCCATAATACCCCAGGTAATATCTCGGGCCAATTACCTTTCGAATCTTGCAACTTTTTCTTCAAATTGTTGATGATAACCTTATTTATGGATTCAGCTTGTCCATTCCCCCACTGGATGATATGGTGTAGATTTTATCCTTTTAATCTGCCAACTTTGAAAAAATTCTGTGATTTGGGCTCCTATGAATTGTGGTCCATTATCATACACGATTTCCTTTGGTACCCCAAAACGGCATATTATATTTCTCCAAATGAAATCTTTAACTTCTTTCTCACACACCTATTTAAATTCCCATGCTTCTACCCATTTAGTGAAGTAATCTATAAGTACAAGTAGAAACTTTACCTGATCTTTGGCTTGTGGCAATGGACCTACGATATCCATTCCCTATTTCATAAAGGGCCACGGAGCTAAGACGGGGTGGAGTAACTCAGTTGGTCTATGCATATTATTGCCATATCTTTGACATTTATCACATTTAGACACAAAATCGTTAGCTTCCTCTTCCATCTTGGGCCAATAATATCCTGATCGAATCAATGTTTTTACTAGCGACCTAGCACCTGTGTGATTTCCGCAATGTCTTTCATGTATTTTCCTCATCACATATTGTATTTGAAAAGGTTCGAGACACCTTGCTAATGGTCCACCGAACATCTTTCGATAAAGATTCCCTTGATGCAAACAATAATGGGCAGCTTTTTTACGAAGTGCATGAGCCTTTGTTTTGTCAATAGCCATTGTTTCATGCTATAAAAAGCAACAATTTTGTTTCTCCAATCCCATGTTAAATGATTAAAATTTACCTCGTTCTTGTCATGTTCGAGAACAGAATGAAACAAATGTACTACTGAAGCATTTGCATCGCTACATCTGCTGCAGACGCGAGGTTAGCTCAAGCATCTGCTTTCGCATTCTCATCTCTTGGGATCTGCATTACCTTCCAAGTTTGGAATTGTTTTATTAGCTCCCGTACCTTTTCAAGATATTCTTGCATTCTAGTTTCTCTGGTTGTATAAGTCCCCAACATTTGATTAACCACGAGTTGAGAATCACTCTTGATTATAACCTGTGTTCTGCCAACTTCCCGTGCAGGTTCTAAACCTATAATTACAGCCTCATACTCTGCTTCATTATTAGTTATAGAATGACATTTTATAGCATGTCTAATAATTTCACCTGTAGGAGGTACAAGAACTATCCCTAGGCCTGCACCTTATACATTAGATGAACCATTAGTGAATAAAATACAAGTCCCCAGGTTTGCATCGTTAAAAACTTGTAATTCTTTTTCCGCTTTTCAATGTACTAGTATAGTACCCGCGCGATGCGCAGATTAATTTTAAGAAAAGAAGAGTTTAAAGATATAATAAAACTATATTTATTACAATTAGAATTAGCGATCGAATACAGAAGGAGTTATTCTAAAATTAATAGATGAATTTTGTTGAGAGTAATATAGATTGATACATAAGAATGAATTGCATTATATTAGCATTTGAAGAAAGGTCGGAAAACCTGTGAAGCTACTTAAGATGTATGGTAATCTCCAACAAATATATGTAGATGTTGTAGTAATCCTTTTTTTTTGTTCTCATCCAATAAAATACACTTGATTTTTCATTCTATCAGAAGTTATACCCTTGTAATGAACACAAATAGGTGTTGCAGTTAATATTCTTTCATGGGAAAGAAAACTGTAAAATTAAAGATTTCAGAATGAGTAATAAACAATAATCAAGTACCTATGTTTGCATCAAAGAGAAAGAAACGGAAATTCGAGGAGCAAATAGTAAGCGAAACAAAATATATCAGATAACTATTTTCAACAATAACGTGTATGATATAATGATATAACAATTTGGATGAGCAAAACAAATGAACCCGAATTAGTAAGGTAAAAAATAATTAAAATATATTTTCATCTTGTAGAACCAATTCAATCGAGAAAATAGTGCCTAGATTAAAACGATCTGGTACTTCCCACAAACGGACAATGCAAACTTTTAACTTTCATTGCATCAAATAGTTATATCTTTGATGAAGTCAATGTGAGTAGCCATCTTTTACATAGGACGTAAGTTTTGTATAAATCTTTATATAAGAATGAACATTAGGATTGAAGGTTGTGTAGTTGTGGAAGATATATGTATTTCCACGTTTGTACAGTTGCAACACAAACGTGTAAATCACAGTTGACGCAATGAAATTCATGGGAAAGTGGGTTGAAGGTATGCTATTTTTCCAGCGTTAATTTAGGTTTACTTTAAGGGAAGATGGAAAGGCAGTTAAAAGTCACGGTTAGGAAGGGTTTTGGTTTTAATTTTATTTCACCTTTCAACAAATTAAATAATCAAATGAAAAAACTCAGTAGAATACAGAAGTAATTCAAAGTTCACGGTTATGAAGGCTAATGAAGCGTTTACGTTTTTTTTAATAAATATAATCTTTCTATCCTAATAACACTCAAAATAAAATTATAATTCCTATTTTTTACTTCATATAAATTTGGAAAAAGTGACGGTTATAAGGCAAATTTAATCGTTTTTAATTACATTTAAAAAAATATTCTTCATATCCTAATCCTAATAAAAATAAATTTGTAACTCCTTTTTTTAACTTCCTATAAATTTGGAAGAAAATTGTTGGTTATGAAGGAATGGATAGTTTTAAAATAAATTAAATTACAGTTCCTATCATAATCCTAATCAAAATGTAATTGCATTTGGTTATTTTTTAATTCGTAAAAATTAAGAAGAAAAGTGACGGTTTTGCAAGGAATGGAATCAATTTTTTTTTAAAAAAAAACAAAATTTAGTCTTCCTCCTAATCCTAATTAAAATAAATTTGTAATTGATTTTTTTGTACTTCCTATAAATTAGGAACAATGTCCTAATGAGCCACGTGTTAATTCCCTGTTTTTCAGCAAATTCAAACCCATATCAAAAGTTTAACAATTGAAATAATTGGCCTTTTAATCATACATGGAGTAGTAAATACCAAAGAGAAAATCAGTGAACAATTTTAATAGCTAAACATGATGGCTCCGTAAATTCAAAAAATAAACCTATAACTCGAATAAATTCAGATTTCAATTATGAATTCGATAAAGGGTCATATATGAGTATGAAGTACCTCAAAGGCTCAAACCAAAAATCGACAGAAAAATGACCAAATAAGGTCTGAAATAGCATGGAAAATGTAGCAACAGAAATAACACGTCAACAATGAAAACGCAATGACTCAACCTCAAAGCGAGCATGCATACGCAGATCCGAATCTGAAACACTTCAGATCTCAATTGAGTGACGCAAAGAAGAAGCTTAGAAGCTAATGTCGAAATAGAATTTCTGAGAACGGAACCGCCGAGAGAATCAAATTTCCCCCTCCTTTCGTCTATGTGTGTGTCCTATATTTATTGAATATGTGGATGTGTTAGTTATTATGTGTAGATGTGTGGAGGAGGTGGGAAGTTATTGTTAGATGTGTGATGTGAGTGGGGGAAAGACATGAATGATGTGGGAAAGTGGGGAAGTTGGGTGTGAGAAAGTGGGGGTAAGGCATGAGTGAAATGGGGAAGTGGGGAAGATGGGTAGTTTTATTTATTTAATTTTTATTTTTATTTTTTTAACTATATATATATTTATTTAACTTTTCCTAAAATCTTTTTTTTATTAAATAAAAGAAGATAAAAAAAAATACACACACACATATATATACCAACTTACTTTAAGACTTAAAGAAACTATGTAAATAAGAAAACTCAATATTTACACTAAAGTTTAATTATACCAAGAAAAATACTACTATAAATTACATCTAAAATTTGGAAGAAATCGAATATATATAAATCGAATATATTCATCTAAGAATATGAATATTTTTTTAAAAAAATAAATATAATCTTCCTATCCTAATAATACTCAAAATAAAATTGTAACTCCTATTTTTTACTTCATATAAATTTGGAAAAAAGTGACGGTTATAAGGCAAATTTAACCATTTTTAATTACATTTTAAAAAAATATTCTTCATATCCTAATCCTAATAAAAATAAATTTGTAACTCTTTTTTTAACTTCCTATAAATTTGGAAGAAATTCCTATAAATTTGGAAGAAAACTGATGGTTTTGAAGGAATAAATAATTTTTTAATTTAAAATAAATTAAATTACAGTTCCTATCATAACCCTAATCAAAATATAATTGCATTTGGTTATTTTTTAATTCGTAAATAGTGAAAAGAAAAATGACTCTTTTGCAAGGAATAAAATCAGTTTTTTTTAAACAAAATTTAGTCTTCCTCCTAATCCTAATTAAAATAAATTTGTAATTGGTTTTTTTGTACTTCCTATAAATTAGGAACAATGTCCTAATGAGCCACGTGTAAATTCCTTGCTTTGACACTTGTCTTCATGAGAAGCTTTTGTCTTTGGCTAATAATATATAGATAGATATAGAAGATTATGAGAAGTTTTATTTCTAATAGTAATTTCCTAATTTCCTAATTATTAATTACATATTTGAATTGAGTAAATAACTACCCCTTTCCAATAATAGATATTTAAATTAAAAATAAATAACTAATAACTAATTATTAACTTATTAACTAAATTTTGTCCTAAAAACTAACACTTGACATTCTCATACGCTGCCACTTGTCATAATTTTAGGCTAGACTTTCTTCCTTTTAATTATATATATATATATAGATAGATATAGATATTTATACTAAAGTTTAAATTATACCAAGAAAAATACTACTATAAATTACATCTAAATTAAAAGAAATCGATTATATTCATCTAAGAATATGAATATTTTTTTAAAAATAAATATAATCTTATTATCCTAATAATACTCAAAATAAAATTGTAACTCTTATTTTTTACTTCATATAAATTTGGAAAAAAGTAACCATAAGGCAATTTTAACCGTTTTTAATTACATTTTTTAAAAAAATATATTTTTCATATCCTAATCCTAATAAAAATAAATTTGTAACTTCTTTTTTTAACTTCCTATAAATTTGGAAGAAAACTGATGGTTTTGAAGGAATGTGTAATTTTTTTATTTAAAATAAATTAAATTACAGTTCCTATCATAATCCTAATCAAAATATAATTGCATTTAATTATTTTTTAATTAATAAAAATTAAGAAGAAAAGTGACAGTTTTGCAAGGAATAGAATCAGTTT
Source organism: Nicotiana noctiflora (assembly GCA_032618575.1). Taxonomy (NCBI): domain Eukaryota; kingdom Viridiplantae; phylum Streptophyta; class Magnoliopsida; order Solanales; family Solanaceae; genus Nicotiana; species Nicotiana noctiflora. Next base: position 155,237 of record JASVEL010012621.1, read on the forward strand.
TTTTTTTAAAAAAATTAAAATTTAGTCTTCCTCCTAATCCTAATTAAAATAAATTTGTAATTGGTTTTTTTGTACTTCCTATAAATTAGGAACAATGTCCTAATGAGCCACGTGTTAATTCCTTGCTTTAACACTTGTCTTCATGAGAAGCTTTTGTCTTTGGCTAATAATATATAGATAGATATAGAAGATTATGAGAAGTTTTATTTCTAATAGTAATTTCCTAATTTCCTAATTATTAATTACATATTTGAATTGAGTAAATAACTACCCCTTTCCAATAATAGATATTTAAATTAAAAATAAATAACTAATAACTAATTATTAACTTATTAACTAAATTTTGTCCTAAAAACTAACACTTGGCATTTTCCTACGCTGCCACTTGTCATAATTTTAGGTTAGACTTTCTTCCTTTTAATTATATATAGATATATAGATATAGATTCCCAGACTAAAATCAGCTATGAAATCGGCTAGTACTTGAGATTTTATAGCAGTCCTAGGTTGATAACTGATTTCATACTCACTTAATTCTATAGCCCATTTTGCTAATCTCCCTGATAACTCATGCTTATGCAAAATGTTTCATAGTAGAAAAGGAGTAACCACAACAATGGGATGAGATTAAAAATAAGGTCTTAATTTTCTAGATGCCATGATCAAAGCTAATGCTAACTTTTCTAGTTGTGGATATCGTGTTTCAGCATCTAGTAAAGATTTACTTACATAATAGATAGGACATTGTTTACCTTGGTCCTCACAGATTAAATCAGCACTTACCGCAACTTCTGATACGTCCAAATAGATGAGTAGTTTTTCACCCTCCTTTCAAATTTCTGAGGGCCTGTTGACAATCTTCGTTCCATTCAAAGTGATATTGCTTTTGAGTGCAGAGAAAAATTTAAAACACTTCTCCGAAGATTTGGAAATAAATCTCCCCAAGGCCGCAATTCTTCCCGTTAGCCTTTGAACCTCTTTTTTACTCGTAAGGATGTTAGGATTTTCTTCTATTGCTTTGATCTGAGAAGGATTTACCTCAATGACACAGTTAGAAACAAGAAAACCCAAAAATTTACCTGAGGCAACTCCGAATGCACATTTTTCTGGGTTGAATTTCATATTAAACTTTCGTAAAATTTCAAATGTAACAGATAAATGAGAAATATGATCATGAGAATGTTGTCTTGACGAGAATATCGTCTATATAAACCTACATAGTTTTTTTTAAATGTTCTTGGAACATTTTGGTAACCAACCTTTGATAGGTTGCTCCAGCATTCTTGAGACCAAAGGGCATTACTTTATAATAGTAAGCCCACTATCTGTGATGAAAGAAGTTTTTTCTTCATCAATGGGGGCCATTTTTATTTGGTTGTGCCCTAATATGCATCTAAAAAACTTAAAAGTTTATGCCCTGCAGTTGCATCAATTAACTGATCTATATGAGGTAAGGGGAAGGAATCTTTTGGGCAAGCTTTGTTAAGATTTATATAATCTACACAAACCCGCCAGTTACGATTTTTCTTAGGTACACCAACTGTATTAGCCAACCAATCGGGATACTTTACTTCGCGGATTGACCCAATTTTTAATAACTTTTGGACCTCCTCTTGAATCACCTAGTTTTTGAAAGCTCCTTGCTTTCTTTTCTTTTGTTTTACGGGTGTGCAGGATGGGTCTTCATTTGGTTTGTGAGTCATCACATCTAGTGGTACCCCTGTCATATCAGCATGGGACCAAGGAAAATAATACACGTTAGCTTTTATGAATTCAATCAACATACCTCGCATGTCTGAGCTTAAATTGGCTCCCACATAAACCTTTCATTCAGGCCATTGCTCAAATAATATCACAGCCTCGAGCTCCTCAATTATCGTTTTGATATTTTCATTCTTTTCAGGTCCTTGAATCATATCAGGTCTCGAGTCTAAATCTGTCTTTTCTTGTTCAGTTGTGGTCTGGTCTATGACTCCTTCAACTTTATTTACAACACTCGTATCTGTTACAATATTAATATTCCTAGATGTATGTTATTTTCCACGAATTTGGAAGATCCCCCACGGTGATGGGAATTTCATAACTTGATGCAGAGTTGATGGGACATCACCCATATCATGATTCCACGGTCTCCCCATGATTATATTGTAAGCCATCCCTCTATCTATTACTTGAAATTTGGTATCTTTCACAACACCCTCTGCAAAAGTTATTAGAATCACCTCTCCTTTAGTTACTACACTGGAATCATTTTGTCCTCCGCTTGTATTTCTCATAGCACCCTTAATAGGATGATATTTGCAGAACTCCCTGGATTAATCAAAACTCACTTTACATTAGTATCATGTAAAAGTAAAGATATTACCAGTGCATCGTTGTGGGGGGTGATCACTCCTTCTGTATCTGCATCATCAAAAGTTATACTTTCGTCTTCTAAGGTTTGTCGCACTCGCTTCCCGTGCATGATTGTTACTTTGGAAACTTTATTTGAAGCCGTATATGCTACTCTATAAATATCTTCTCCCCCACTTATAACATTCATGGTTCTCTTGGGTGACAGTGGCTTTGGTGGTTCTTGCCTATTTTTCATGTGGGCTTGCTTACCTTTCTCACTAAATAATTTAGTGAGATACCCTTGTTTGAATAGATGGTCCACTTCACTTTGTAAGAAACTACATTCTGAAGTCTTATGCCCGTGATCATTGTGGAATTCCCACCAATGATCTAGATTGCACGTATTTGGATTTGACCGCATCTCGTTCGGCTACCGTATGTTATTTCCCATGCTCCTCAAAACAGCTACGAGCTCGGAGGTAGTGACATTAAAATTATATCCACCAAATCTTGCTTTCAAATCCGTCATCATTCCGTGACTCTTGTCTGTTTTGATCATTCCTAAACCTTGATGAAGAACTAGATTCCCTGTTTCTTGATTTTTGATCATATCATTGATTTTCTTGCTTTGACCGTGAATCTTTTCCTGCAGGTCCCATATGTGGATCGTATCTATTTTTACCTGATTCTTTTTCGGTTTCTGACTTCTTGGAATTGCTCCTTTCGTCATGATGAAACTGAGGTACGGTACCCTACTCAATTCGCAACTTCGGACTGTACATGTTATAACGTCATTCCAAGTAGTTGTAGGGAACTCTCGAAGGATTTCTTTAAGTCTTCTCGTGGCTTCTAAACATTTATCATTTCAGTTGCTTGTAAAAGTTATTGCAGCCCAATTATCAGGTACACGGGGTAAAGTCATCCTTTCCCGTTGGAATCTATCAACAAAATCCTTGAGCAACTCTGAGTCCCCTTGTTTAAGTTTGAAAATATCTTCCATTCTTTTCTCAACCTTTTGAGCTCCCTGAGTGCGCCTTAATAAAATAATCTGCAAGCTCAGCAAAAGAGTTTATAGAAATTTTAGGTAAAAGAGAATATCAGGTTATTGCACCCTTGGTGAGTGTTTCTCCAAATTTCTTGACCAACATGGACTCATTTCTTGCTTGGTCAAATCGTTGCCTAAATGATGTCACATGATCACGTGGGTCTGTTGTGCCATAATATTTTGAGATGTTAGGCATTTTCAACTTTTTAGGGATTGGAAGGAGAACAACACTTGGTTTCCAAGGTTGATACGAATATTTATCCACATCTACTTCTTTGATTATAGGGGGAACTCCAGGGATTTGCTCGATGCGCTCGTTTTGTTCTTTGAGTTGTTTCTGCAAAGTTAGTACCACATTTTGCAAATGAGAATTATTTGTATTACCTGGATCTACCTCTTGTGGTTCACTAGGGGTTCCTTAATTTTCAGAATTAACAAGGCCAGAACGAGAATTCTCCAATGTATTGTTGTTAGGCGTAGGTGTGGGTGGTGCAACAGGTAACCGGCTAACTAGAGCTTGAAGAGCTTGGCTAACCAGTGCATCAATTATTTTTTGTAAAGCTTTATCTGGTCCCTCAAAATGTTCAGATTTCTCTTGCTCGTCAGGACGAGATTCTGGAGCAGGATTACCTTCACGAGATTGACGTGGTGAGGGGAAGGAACTACGTTAATGTTGTGTAAATCTCCTTGATTCTGATGGATTTGATTTTCATAAGCATTATTGTTGTTGTTGTTGGACATGATAATACCAACAAATAAAATGTAACTTAATAAAGAATAGATTATCAGATTCCCGGTAAAGGAACCAATTTGTTTAACCCAAAAATAGAATTTCGATTAAAGGTAAAAATTAAGAGGAAAATCGGGTTACTGATAATCAGAAGACGAATAGAATAAGAGACTTTTAAGAATAATAAAGCAGTAAATAAGTTTGTATTTCAATGTGATATCAATGATATTTCGTGTCCTTACTAATATTGAGACATCCTCTTTTTATAGTTGATTTTTTTAGGAAAAGGTGTGCAATTATGAGCATTAAATGATATTAAATGAAACGTTACACAATCATTTATTCAATGCCGATTCGCTAACGTATTTGACATTTTACTGAATTTGGACTCCTAATGTCATTGAATTCATATCTTCACTTTCTTCCTATCTCCTGACTTTAAATAAGATAAATAGATACGAGACTCGTATCTTTTAAATAGAATTTCGTGCCTATTTAACTTTCTTCTCTTCGTATCTGTTGCCGCCCGTGCCACTTAACTGACCATCATTTTTGACCATTTGACCAGTCCACGTGTCATGTCACGTCATCTTCAATATAAATTCAATTTTCCCCAATACACTAGGGCTATCCATGATAATTTATAATTATATGATAATACATTAATGTAAGTAAACGAATTAATTAGTCATATTTTAATGACAAATAGCCTGTTTAGCAAAGCTTCTGTTTGGCCAAAAATATTTTTTTGCCAAAAGTATTTTTCTTCTTCTTCTAAAGTTTAGGTGGTGGCCAAGCTTTTAGCAGGAAAAAACTGCTTTTGCATAGAAGCAGAAGTTGTTTTTGAGAAATAAAAAAAATAATTTCTTCCAAAAGAACTTTTAAAATAAATACTTTCAAGAAAAGTATATTTAAAAGTATTTTTAAAAGCTTAGCCAAACACTAATTACTGTTCAAAAATATTTTTAAATTACTTAAATAAAAACAAATTACTTCTCATCAAAAATATTTTTAAAATAATACTTTTCGAAATAAACTGATTTTAGAAATTTGATCAAACAAGCTAAAAGTATAAAAATGTATTTTATGTTACAATACTCAATTACAAAACCAAAAGAAAATTACTATCAATCATGTATAAAATGCATAGTAGAATTGCCTAAATTACTTTTTCATGAAGTGCAATAATTACGAAATTTAGTATGAAAAACAGAAAATAAGTTACCCAAAAAAACAAAAAATCAGAAAATACGACCGAGTTCCTGACCCGAATAAATTGCGGATCCAGCTTGGGGGTAGAATAGTCAAATCAAGTGTCTGCCAATTATTGGACTTAGCTTTCCTGCTTATTTTCGCTTTCTCCACCACTTTATATATATAAAATAAAATTAAAATAAAAAACCATTTCCCATTTTCAATCCCCGCAATAAGAAAAGGAGAATCCCAAATTTTCTCTCTATATTCCTAGGGTTTTTGGATTCTTCACTTCCAATTCAAATTCAAATCCAAAAAACCTAGGCGTTAAATTTCAATTTTTTTGCCCAAATTTAACACTATCCTCTGAATCTCAATTTTGATTTAATCGATTGTACAATTTTATTTTATTTTTGGTTTTGGGATTTTAATGGTACAGTTGATGAAGTCGTTAGGAATGGCAAACTTAACGGTGAAAATGGAACTAGAGGATTCTCTTGAAGACGAATATGCCCCCCTCACTAAACGCCCCAAGTCTTCTTTGCAAGTTAATCAGGTTTTTTTTTTTCTCTTTAAATGTTTCGTTGATTTATTTGTATCAGAAGTATTTGTTATTATCAACAGTATTTGTAGTTATCAAAAGTATTTGTAGTTACTCCTCGGTTCGATTTTATGTGATAGTGCTTGACTAAGAAAAATAGACTTTTGAAACTTAATGAAATATTTCATTTAAGGATAAAATGGCAAGGTTAAAGTTAAATTGTTTTTTTTTTCCTTATAAAAAAGTATGTTTCCTGGTTTATCTGGAGGGAACCTATTTTTAGTTACAACATAAGATTACTCAACCCCGTGTTTGATTGGACACGTAGTTTAAGAAAGTAAGTAAGGCTGTTCAAACTTGTGGTCCCAAAACAAGATATAGATTGTGTGGCTATAATGTCTCATTGGGAGAAATGAGAAGTTTAAAATTAAATTTTTTCTAAATATAGTGATGTGTCGTTCTTTTTCAGGACAGAATCGAAAGAAAAGTGTGCCACATAAGTTGGGACAAAGGAAGTATTTTTCTGATGTTTATTTGTGTTTAGTGTTGTGCATTATGGCTTTTTGAACTGAAAGTGCCTTTTCCTTTTCTGGTGGAAGAAAGCGTTAATCTGTTTAGATTGCTGAGGAGTTAGTGGTAATTTGGTTGAACTTTAACTAATTAATGAATGCAGAATCCGTTGGTTTTGAGCAGCATATAGCGCGTTAATGTTAGTATGACCTTTTTTACATCCTTATAGCAATGGATTCTTGTACGAAATAATGAACAGGGTAATTTTGCAATTTTTGGGTGGCTGTATATTGCTTAGGTATATGCATTGACTCCCACCAGACAGACAAATAAGAAAAAGAAAACGAATTGGGTAATTATTTAGTTATTATTACTGTCCTTTTCTTGGTGTGGAGGGATAAGAGATAATTTGGATCCTACTAATTGAGAAATAAAATCTAGGAACTATTGATCCTTGCGACTTCTATTTTTCTTTGTTGCGTGAGCTAGTCTAGCTGGTGAGGTGAGTTTGACATGGTAAGTGATATTAAAAGATGAATCCACTAGGGAGCTTTATGTTGATGAGTTTATTATTTTCTTAAGCTTTCTTCAGTGTGCCGTAGGCCAGAGTATCGACTAGCCTGAATCATAGGTTATTTGAAGTAAGTGCAAATGCGCTGCCATAGACAATATGATCAAATGGAGATTAAGAGATAGTTCAAGTGAAAAAAGAGCCAACTTGAGTACAGGAAAATATCCATCATCAAAGAAGGGAGTTTGGTTTTAGTGAACAGGTAAAACTATGGAGTCTCTGATTAAGAAGAATAATAACTGATCTTTATATTTCAGATGAGGAAATTAGAACTTTACTGTCAAATATGGCTGATCAGTCTTTTTGTCATGGGAAAAGTGGGTAGAGGTTTGACTGTTATCCATTTTGTCAAGCAATTGTTAATGAAAGAAGAAAAGACGCCAAAGGGGTACCAACATTTGTGGAATACTGGAAAGTAACACTAGACAGATGATTAATGTATTGTCAAGATACATAATTCCTTGTTTTTAGGATGGTGAAAGCTCATATTAAGTGTTAGAGGGTCAACTTTTTCGACACTCTAATGCAGCAACCTGACACTCAAGTTACTTCAGCACACTTTTCGCTCACAATGCAATACTTAGGATTATTGCAGACTTAGGAAACAAAGGCAACACAAGCAATTACGGGTAAAAACCCAACCTTTTACTATTCTCGCAGAATAATACACAAAGGACTCTCTGTTGGGTGGCTCACATATATCTGATGCCCTTCCAACAAAATACTACACAAGTATATATAGAGGCTGCCTGCTACTACAGATTTACAAAAGCTACAGCTAAGGCAAATACAAAGGACAGCATTACAAGTGGGCCATGTACACTAATTACTATCAGCATTTGTCCATTTCAGTGGAGCACTTAGCCTAATGGAGCACTCAACCATGTCTTAATGGAGATCTTGGCCCTCCATGGGCCTTCCCACTAGAATAGCCATCATCAGCACTGTCCCACACTTGTCTCACAAATCTGTTCTTGATTTGCCTTCAGCTTGCCCAGCCTTGTCTTCGGACCATGCCTCGCACATTTCCTTTGTGACAATGTTCTTGTCACAACCATGTCGTACCATTGTTCCGTTTCCTCTGCCATAACAAGAACAACAACTACCCAGTGTATTCCCACAAAGTGGGGTCTGGGGAGGATGTACGCAGGCCTTACCCCTACCCGAAAAGGCAGAGAGGGCAGAGAGGTTGTTTCCAATCGACCCTCGGCTCAAATGAAAGACAGGAGAAAGAGGAGAAAAGAAAAGGAAAAACAAAAGAGCATTAGTGACTCCAGCAGAAAATGCATAAACAGATAACTACACATAAAATCGTAAATTAAAAGGCATGCAATAACACCTAACAGTAACTACCATAGGGAGCACGATACAAAACGCAATACATCTATGGAGGGCCCTACCAAACCATACATAGCCTTAGGAAAGAAGTACGAAAAGCTCTAGAAGCCCCTATCCTACAACCCTAATTCTAGATTTGCAGACTTTCCTAACAAGGGTCATGTCCTCGAAAATCTGCATTATTGCCATATTCTGCCTAATCACCTCTCCCCAATACTTCTTAGGCCTCCCTCTGCCTCGCCCCGTGTCAACTACCGACAGCCGCTCGCAACTCCTCACCGGTGCATCGGGGCTTCTCCTCCGCACATACCCGAACCACCCGAGTCTCGCTTCTCGCAGCTTCTCATCTATTGGGGCTACCCCTACGGCCCTACCATTTCCCGAATAACTTCATTCCTGACCCTATCCAATCTGGTGTGCCCGCACATCCACCTGAGCATCCTCATCTCCGCAACCTTCACTCTCTGAACATGAGAGTTCTTAACCGGCCAGCACTCCGCCCCATACAACATGACAGATCTAACCACAACTCTATAAAACATCCCTTGAGTTTCTGTGGTACTTTTTTGTCACACAAGACTCCTGATGCAAGCCTCCATTTTGACCACCCCGCCCCTATACGGTGGGTGACATCCTCATCGATCTCTCCGTCTGCCTGAATCACCGACCCAAGATATTTGAAACTGTCCCTCTTGGGGATGACCCGGGCTCCAAGCTTCACATCCCTGCCAACTTCGCTCGACTCGGCACTAAACTTGCACTCCAGGTATTCTGTCTTAGACATGCTCAGTTTGAAACCCTTAGACTCGAGAGTCTGTCTCCGGACCTCCAACCTCTCGTTAACACCGACCCTCGTTAACAAAAAATGAATATGGCGTGTGAGTGGCAAATAAGAAAGGGCTAAGGGCTGATCCTTGATGAAGCCCCATATCCACCGGGAAGTGGTCCGAGTCTCCACCCACCGTCCTAACCCTAGACTTCGCTCCATCGTACATGTCCTTGATTGTTCTGATATAGGCTTCCGGCACGTTCTTCGCCTCCAAGCACCTCCATAACACCTCCTTTGGGACCTTCTCATACGCCTTTTCCAAGTCAATAAACACCATATGCAAGTCCTTTTTCTTATCCCTGAACTATTCCACCAATTTCCTGACAAGGTGGATAGCTTCTGTAGTGGAGCGGCCTGGCATGAAACCGAACTGGTTCACAGATATGGACGTCATCCCCCTCACCCTTGCCTCAACCACCCGCTCCCAGACTTTCATGGTGTGACTTAGTAATTTGATGCCCCTATAGTTGTTACAACACTGGATATCCTCTTTGTTCTTATACAGGGGCACGACTGTACTCCACGTTTACTCCTCCGGCATCCTCTTAGACCTTAAGATCACATTGAGCAATCTAGTCAGCCACTCCACACCTATCCTACCCACGCCTTTCCAGAACTCCACCGGGATCTCGTCTGGCCCGGTCGCTCGACTCCTACTCATCCTACGCAAAGCCCCCATGACCTCTTCTACCCTAATGCGCTTGCAGTACCCAAGGTCTCTATGACGCTCTGCCTGCCCCAGTTCCCCTAGCTCTATGGCTCGATCCCTCTCCTCGTTGAGCAGGTCTCGAAAGTACGACTGCCACCTCTGCTTGACTTGAGACTCCCCCATCAGAACTCTGCCTTCCTCGTCCTTGATGCACCTAACTTGGTCTAGGTCCTGAGCCTTCCTCTCTCTCACTTTAGCCAAACGGAATAACTTCTTGTCCCCGCTTTTCTCCCCTAATTCCTCGTACATACGACCGAACGCCGTATTTTTAGCTTTCGTGACCGCCAGCTTAGCTTCCCTCCTCGCCACCTTGTAGCTCTCCTTGTTTAGACTCCTCTCTTCCTCGCTCGTACTCCCTGCCAGCTTAGCAAACGCCGCCTTCTTTGCCTCCACTTTTCCTTGGACTACATCGTTCCACCACCAGTCACTGTCTGCCTGAATATCCTTTTGCTACCCTAAGCACTACTCGCACTGCCTCCCTAATCAAGTTCGCCGTCTCTGACCACATTGCGTCCGCATCCCCGGCACTTCTCCAAGCACCACCATCAACCAACCTCATTTTGCCGCCCGCAATCAAAGTTGTCTTCCCATCACTAAAGACGCCTTGTCTAGCTGACCTGCCTAAGTCATGCACAACTTAGGACACTCCCAGCTCCATACATTGCTCTATCAAAACTTCCTCGAACCATGCCAGGGGGCAATGTACAGGCCCTTGACATCGTTCCGTTCCGGCATCCGTCATCTGTTAGTATTAGGGGCTATTAGGGGCTAACAGTAAGCATACTCCACTCTATCATGATGACGAGCATTCGAATCAAGAATAAGGCCTTAGCTCATTTTATGGTACAGGCAGCAAATTTTAGCTGTGACAGGGCTGAAGAATATCAATTTCGTTGTCCTTTTTGTTTGTAGGTAGATGTAAAGAGAAGAAATAGAAGAGTCTTTTTCTTCTTGCGAAGTCCCTTCCCAAGTTTTCGGATATTTTAAATTTGTTCCTGATATTATTCTGAGATTGTTTGTTATTTGCCTGAGATTGTTTGTTATTTGCATTTGACCTGTGAGACCCAACTTTTCAGCTACTTAACTTCCCTCCTGCTTACTTTACAGTGGAATGCTGGAAATAATGAATTTCCAGTTCCTCCTCCAGAATATAATCCGCTTGATGAGCCAAGTCCTTTAGGTCTGAGGTTGAGAAAGAGTCCATCTCTCTTAGATTTAATCCAGATGAGGCTGTCACAAAACAATGCTTCATCTGTCACACCTACACCAGCTGAAAACTCTACTGCTGTAAGCAAAAAGGAAACACGGGGTGCGGCCACTTCAGGAGCAACTGACAAGCTGAAGGCATCAAATTTTTCTGGTTCACTTCTAAGGATAGGGTCTTGGGAAGTAATTAGCATGAACCTTTTGTCTGCCGTAATATGATTATCTATGAATAATTTGCTTTTGGCTAACTTTTTCTATTTTATTTTAGTATGCATCTAGATATGAAGGTGATTTGGTGGCAAAGTGTTACTTTGCTAAGCATAAACTTGTTTGGGAAATTCTTGAAGGTGGGCTGAAAAGTAAAATTGAGATTCAGTGGTCGGATATCATGGGATTGAAGGCGAACTGTCCAGAGAATGGTCCGGGCAGTTTGACTCTTGTGGTAAGCATTTAGTCTCCATACTAATTGCTTCGGAGCCTAATTATAAGCATTATTTATTAGCAGCAGCTGAGTAAAGGGTCACTCTACCATATTGCATACTTTATTTTCCTACAAAAGAACTTTCTAAGGGAAAAAATACTTCATCCTATGAACGGAACATTTCTAATGCTTGGAAGAATAATTATACTGGCACTCTAAACCCATCGTTTTAGTATGTCAGGAGTTGTAGTATTTTCTTTAGTTTTTAGCTTATGAATTTCTGTGATTCAGTTGGCTCGACAGCCCCTCTTCTTCAGGGAGACAAATCCACAACCCAGAAAGCATACGCTATGGCAAGCAACTTCAGATTTTACTGATGGACAGGCTAGCTTGCATAGGTAATAATTTTTACTTCCTGTTAGGAAATGACTGCTTGAGAATTTATACTTAGGTCGCTATGATGTTTTGTCTTATCACCCCCGTAACAAGTGTTTTTTAGTCCCTAGAGGTTGTTTTATTCACATACTGGGTCATGTTTATTTATACCCGCCTTCTAGATTACTTTAAGCATGTTAGACTATTTCCACGCGGCTGTAAATACAACTTGACCGTCCTTTATGTGAGTTTTGTGATCGGACCTTCTGGATTATTTACCCAATAAAAATAAGAACCTTCTAGGTTATCAGCTTCAGCAAGGGGACTGTATGTTAGGTGAGATTGGAATGCCTAAATGGGTTAATATTGTGGGATGGTATTGTGGTGATGAGGGATTATGCATGGCATTTGATAAATTGGATTCTTTTGTGTTTGTTTCCTGGAATTAGATCCAAGATTGATCTTCTTCAAAAATTAGATCAAAGATTGTTATTCAGAACAATATTCTTTCTTTGACAATTATACCCTTGTTGTCGTATTGATAATAATGAAAACTAATAAAATTAGGTGGGTGGATTGGGCTAGGAAGTAGGAGTGGTAGGTGGGAGTGGAGTGCTGGGGTGGTATCATGGTGTGTGTGCCTGCGAGAAGGGCTAATATGGTAGTTTCTGTATAATCTGCAGAATAATGTTATCACTAGGGTTATCGTGATACCTGCTAGTCCTTCCAGAATGGGATTGAAAATCCTGCCAATACGTCTAAAAGCCAGCTCAGCAATGGGGTTGAGATCCCCCCACCTTAAAGATGCACCAAGCATTGAAAAACTGAATCACCTTATTTATATCATAGTTGAGTGGTTTAACTTCTAATGCTGGTGATAACTTTTTTGTGTGATCTGTATAGGCAACATTTTCTACAGTGTCCACCTGGTGTCTTGAATAAGCATTATGAAAAATTGATCCAGTGTGATGTCCGGCTTAACTTTCTGAGCGAACAGCCTGAAAAGGCATTGGAATCTCCATATTTTGATACAAAAGCTACTATGCTTGAAAATCCTGACGAGTTTAATGCCCATGTCTTCGATCCAGTTGGGTCTGATACGGGATCCCCACTATCAAGCTTCCAAGATGGAGCATCACCTGCTGCAGTACAGTCATCTTCCTTGACTTTTGAACAACCTGATCTCCTTGGTGCAGCCCGTGAACGTTTGTCCAAGGATAGCCCTTCTCCAAGCTCAGGTAAATAGTTCTTCCTTCCTGTTCTTATATTCCGGGTGTAAACATCAAGTGTTTGTTCGTAAGCTATGACCTCAATATTACGAAACATCAACCATGGAAACTGTATCTAGTAGATTCATTTTCATTTTCATTAGTGAAAATGTGTTTGCTTTTGGCAAAATTATTCTGGTATACATGTTTTATACTGACTAGTTTACATGCAATAATTAGTTGTGCTATTGGACTTTGGTAACTCCTTTCCTCCACCCCTGTGGTGTTGATGCCATCTTCTCTTTATTTATTTATTTTTATTTCTTGGGACAAGGAGTTCTGATCTGATGCCATGTCTACATTTGCATCTTCAGCCTCACTTTTTAACTTGTCTTACTATTTGTTTTTTTCTAATGGAGTACTCGTGTCATCTTCTTTTCCCTGTTGATATCCTTGTCAATTTTCTGCTCCTGAGATGAGTGATGGGGAAGATCGTTTGGTCCTTATACAAGGATATTATCTTTCTGATGGACCACTTGTTTTTGAGGTCTACGGCCACTGTGATCTTCAAGTTCATGAATTGCTGGTATCTTGAAACCTCTTTGCTTGCGGAGGCAGGACGATTATGTTTAGAATCTCTTTTTCATGCCTACAATTTGTAGCTTCTGGGTCAGGATTGATAAAAAATTGCATAAGTTTGACTAAACAGAGGTACCTAAATAAAATAGCTAACAATTCATGTGCGTTTTCTAATGTGTTGTGAAGTTGGTGCTTCCCTACAGTCCTGGTCTGGATTATCCAAAGTTGCGTATGCCTCGCTAGACTGGTTTAGATAATGAAATGAAGCAAGATAGCTAGTGTCCCATTTTTATGCATTTTCGATTTGTTGAAGCTGTTGAAGTTCGGATACTAGATTTTTTGACACGGGGTTAATATTTACGTATAACATGCAATAGTAAATTAGTAACCGACTTCTGCATGTTAAAAGCTGTTATGCCAAAGTTGTCACTGGTGATTATTCTTCTTATGTACAGTGATGGATACACCTGCTATTGAAGGGAATGCAAACAGCATAGGTTATGATCCTCACGGGATGAGAAACTTTGAGCAGTTGAAGGTGCCAGGACTTCGTCCGTCTATGTCTATGACTGACCTTGTCAGCCACATTGAAAACTGCATATCAGAACAGATTAGTTCCGGAAACTTGCCTTCTGATCAGGCGTTAGAATGCAAGGGCATGCTGGAGGACATAGCACATGTGTGGCTGAGTGATACACAATGTACAACATCGGACGAGAAATCCCTCCTGAAGAAGGTCAATTCTCTATGCTGCCTCTTACAGGATCCTAGTGCATCTCATGAGTCCCATTTTAATGGAGAAAATCATCTGGAAAAGCCTATTCAATCTAACGATGCTTGTAGCTCTTCTGCATGTGAGAGAAAGGGAAATGACGAAGAGGACGCCAAGGATTTTGCCGGTGGTAAGCTGACACCAAGTATTCCAAGGAGAGACTCCTTTGGCGACTTGCTCCTTCATCTTCCTCGTATTGCATCCCTTCCAAAATTCCTATTTGACATTGCTGAAGATGAAGAAAACCAAACTAGATAGTGATTCTTTCCTTGAAAGATGTATTTAGATGTGAGGTTATAGTAGTCCAAGGAAATCATTGGGTTGCCTGTTTGTTCTGGTCCTGATGGAAGCATCCCCTTTGGGGTTCAGAGGACGTTCTACATGGAGAAAGACTGGGATTTGAAAATTCTTTTGATGTAGAATTCTAGTGACATTTCCTCTTCAGAGTTGTGTTATATAGCTGTAAGATTTAAAGTTTTCACCTGTGCTGAAGAGCATACATTGATTATATTGTTGTACATGGGTTAGGTCAATTAGTATAAATTTTTGTCGTACTTTTTAGTTCAGGGTTTGTTGTTATGTCGCTTATTTCTAGGGAATAACTTAAATGGTACTTATACTTGTCTCACTTTGTCATGTCCGTCCTCTTACTTCACTTATTGTCATCCAGGCACTTTAACTTGATCAAAGCCTATTATTTAAATCCTTCTGACCGTTGACTAAGCACATGTGATAACACAATGGTTGAGCTGGACAAAGTGAGTGCAATTCACGCGAATATTGTGCGTGAATATAAATATTTTGAACCAGAAATAATTAAAATAAGAAGAAAAAATTAATTAAATAAGAATGAAAATAAAATAAGTAAAAAAAAAAAGCAAAAAAGGTATGTCTCTTTCTCTTCTTCCTCGTATCTACCCTTCCCTTTTTGTTCCTTTTGTACCTTCTTCTTCCAAGTAAATATTTACAATCTCAGTTTGATTAAATCCCAATCAATTGTTCTCAAACACAAATAAATTTTTTATTTAGGCTGCAAAAATATAAGGTTGTGATAATTTTTTCTTCTTTCTCCAATCCTTTTCCTTGTCTTCAATATTATAGATTTGAGCCACCATTGATTTTTTTCCATTTTTAATCTTCGAAATACGGAGGTGATAATCAACATCCCTTGTTCTGCCATTGATTTTCCTCCATTTTCAACAGCCCTTGCCGCCATTGATTTTTCACCATTTTTAATATCTGTTCCACCATTGATTCTTCTCCATTTTCAATATCTGTACTGACATTGGTTTTCCTCCATTTTCAAAAAGAAAAAAAAAAAGAAAAAAAATGCCTTGAACGTGTAATGACAGGTTTATAATTAAAAGTTAAATTGGGTTTGGGAGAAATAATAATCATTTCCCCTTTTATTTTCCTATGTGGCATAATAATTGACTTGAAGCTTACGTGGTTTAATTTTCTTGACGTGACATCCTACATGTAAGAGATCGTATACACGCACTAGTGGCCTCGCATGATAAGCGTTTTATTATACACGTTTTGGAGGAGTGTAAGTGTCCAATTGGCAAATTATTAAGTTTGGGGACCGGCATGACAAAATGGGACAAGTATAAGTGCCATTCAGGTCATTCTGCCTTATTTCTATTGTTTCGTTTCTTCTTTAAGTGTCTTATCGGAAACATCTCTGTCGTTTTAGAGTAGGAATAAGTTTTGTGTATACTACTCTTTCGAGATTTCACATGTGGAATTTTAATGGGTTTAAAGTTGGTTTTACATTTTAGTTCAGGGATAAGTTTCCATTAAAATGATAATTTCGACCTAATGAACGATAGTGTGATCGATTATTCATGTCTAATTGTTTTTTTTGCCATAAAACAAGAATTAAAGACGATTTTATTTTTTCGTGTGCTAATGTCCGTACAATCTTTATCAACTTTGGTGATTAGTTCTAAATCGCTTAAAATTTTATGAGCCCATTAGAAACGATCTAATGAACGCTTATTGATTCGTTAGGATCGTTACTTATTTTTTTTTGGCTTTTTAGGTCCA
>JASVEL010012622.1:0-61608 GCA_032618575.1 Nicotiana noctiflora
ACCTAAATTTAAATGACAATTAAAATACAATCACACAATTTGGACATTAAAGGCTAAAATGCAAAAGATGCCTATTTTTGTGATTTTCATTTTGTAAGATAAAATTAATTACTCCTAATTGTAGAATTAAATCCTAAATGCAAATGCGACATATTTTTTTTATTTTTTATTAATTTAACAAATAAATATGCACACAAAATAAATGACACTAAATTTACAACAATTGCAAACAAACTAAAAAATTATTTTATTTTAAATTTTTTGGGAGTAATTCTCATAGGGCAACAATTACGTGCTTACACACCTTGAATTACAACATAGTGGATTGTCGCTGGTTGTTTGGTACCAAAAAGGTTAACATGAAGACTGTCACAACTTCAAGCATATCAAAGGTGCACCAAATCTATTATTGCCCATAACTTTAAATCACAGTCTCTAACTTACCAATCAACATGTTATCCTTTGGAAGTGTAAAGTTATATGTGGATTATGAATCCAGGAAAGATAGTAACACTTAAAAATATATAGTGAGCTTACCAATCACTATATCTAAAAGTATATAGTGAGCTTGCCAAATTACTGTGAGAGGCTAACTATCACACAAGGAAAAGAATGAGCAGAAAAAACATGAAAGATTTAATAAGTCAATGTAAGATTGGAAAGTTTTTGCTATATCTTTCATGAGTCTGTGACTCTTAAATAAGATTATGACTCTCCTTCTTGAATCAATTACTTTCCTCTTATTTTTAACAATAGCTGACCATGCCCGAAGTCGTTACTAATGAAAGTCATCTAGCTCATCTAACTCAATAGGCTACTGGTCGCTTCCAAGATCCCAACTTTGACTCTTAAGAAGAGGTAAAAAAGAACATGAAGAATCTTGAGAAAGGGCAAACGACCATGATACCCTTGATTTTTGCATCAAACTCCACATCCAATACATTCATAACTCAAAAGTATCCACTCCAAGTACCAAGATAAAATAGAATCACATACAGTAACATCAAGTCCTTATAGTCACATTCGCATCAATGGCTAAGAAGCCATTTGCCGTACCAATTAGGTACTAATTAGCTTCTTTTTCTTCACCAGATATAACTTTATATTGTTCCTTTGACTTGTATGTGCTCATTGATAGTTCTGCTGCATCTTCATGCAGTACATATGAAACTGAAGTTCTGAGTTCTTTGTTGATTGCAAAGCTATTTAAACATATATTGTCTCTTCAAAAGTAGGTTGATTCATTTCATCATAAAATGTTACATTAGCATCATTTTATGCGATGAAATGGTTTACTTTATTTGAGTGAAGCTCCATTCTCTCCGATCTTTAAATAGTGTACGACATATCACTAAATAGATCATGAAATGTGTAAATGACTTTATGAATGGATGACGACTAATGTAGTGAAAACTTAAATCCCTCCCCCAATCTATATTTTTCACTCAGAAGCATCATGATCCGGGATTCTAAGTAGAGCATTGCAAATATCCTTTATTTTGAGTAATCGAGTTCACCAATATCTTATGCTAAAAAAAATTAGAATACCATTCTGGTTGATTCATGAGTAGAAATATTCCTTCAAGTCATCAGCAATGTAGCATAGCAGCAAATTAAAGCATATAACAAATTGTCTCCTTCTTCTTTAGGACACATGTTTTCATGCCTATCATTTTATCCCCAGGAGTTATGATCCCCATGCTGCAAGGCAGTAAAACTTAAGACACCATCCTAAAACTTAAGACACCATCCTAAGAACCAAGCTCCTCTCTAAACGATTATTTGATTTCTATATGTAAAATCAGAAGAACTAAAACAGATCTAGTAATAACCGTTGAAAATACTCTAAGTTTATTTCATATGAAAACTAATTAATGTAAGAGATTGTTATAGTTTCACTAAAATTCTAGCACAGAATGTCAATTATAGATGCAAAAGTAGTTGGCATCTAATTTCCTTATGCTATTCTATATGAAAACTCATGAATTTAAGAGGTGATTTTTCATTAAATTCTATGAGAGAACATCAACTGTTGATGCAAAAGAATTCAGCACATTGCATACCACATCTTAGTTCAACAGCGACCTATATTTTGTTACTTTTTTCACAAAATTGTACAAATATTTTTCACATGAACTATACTGAACATGAAAATGTGCATGTAAAATATTTAGTGGCATGGAAATGTAATAAGTAATTTTTCGAGAGGAAGCAGTAAAGACCAAACAATCACAATACCTAATAATTTTTCTGATAGAAACACACGACATGATTTCTTTTGTAGTTGTGATTATAATAGTGTAATAGATAGGGAAACCATCAGTAGAGATGAATTTAAACATTGAAAATATATTCTTCTCGAAGTTCATCAACTGCATATCTTCTACAATTTTCAATTAAAAATGCAGGGACCTAAAGGCTTCATTTACCAGTAAAATCACTAATATTTTTTCAGACATATTATCAAACATCTTAGAGTCATCTGTATCATGTCAAGGTTAGATAACCGGAAATTTAAAATAAAAGAAAAAATGCATTAAAAAGAAACTATCACCAACTATAACATTTACACATACAGAACACCATGAAAGTACGCTTACTGATATTGAAGTGTGATAACTCCTATTGTCAGGGCTTAATCTTCCAACTATAAATTTGATGCTTCAAAAACTAACGGAGAAAAAGAATTACATTTTCAAGAATGAATAAACTTTAAAAGATATGCATGTACCGATCAAATAAAACTATTGACACATGTAAATCTAGCAAAAATTTACCATCAAACAAGTACAATAAGCAAACAATTAATTTGCCAGAACATCGAACCGAGACCATAAAAAATAGAACTAAAAATAAGAATCTTTGAAGAAATTGGAAAAACTTTTAGAGAAATCCGTAGATGACCATTGACCACAAAGGTGCAGAAGAAATTCAAAGAAAATTGAAAATCGCAAGAAGGCTCTAGAGTGAGCAAGCATCATTACTGTGTGAATGAGAGGGTAAATCTTTCTGAGTGGAATACCCGTGTGAGTGAGAGGGCGAGTCTTTCCGACTGAGTGAAGTACAATACACAAAGTTTAGTGCACGATGTATAAATTTGCACAAAAAGAATAGAGAAAACCATAAATTTCACAATAAGAAGCAAAATTTGAAAAATAAGGAACCGCACGATGATATCAAGCAGCAAAAGAAGAATTGCATTCAATATTTGGGAGACTTTTTTAGCTGATGACAAATTAAATAAATTATAAACTTCAAAAGAAATTGAAGATCGAAAAAAGTAAAGAGGGTCAGACAGAATTTCAGCCATGAAATTGATAATCAAAAGAGAACTGGAAATATATTTGGGCAAAAACTAAAAGAAAACATACCCAAATTAGGTAGACCCAAGTTTGAAACGATAAAGAGAAGTGAAATGATAGTATAAACCAATAAAGATTGTCGTAATAAAAGAAAAAGAATAGTCATGCGCTGTTTTTCCGGAATGAGATTGAAATATGCTTCTAGAGTTTGACTGTATTTATAGCCGCCTATTTCCAACTTTTTAGGCACCCATAAAAATAGCAATTTTAATAGTAATATAAAATTACCCTTATATCCTTGGTCGACTACTGTCTCCTCTATATAATAGAAAAGAAAAAATACTAGTATACTAGTATATTATATATAGTATTATATATACTATATATACTACAAAACAAGATTTTTCAAAACGAGGGCCTCCACTTACGACCGTTAGGTCCTGGGTTCGAGTCATCATGGAGGGAAAGTGTGAAAATACTATAGATACTCCTAATTTGGGAGGAGTTTAAAAAAATGAGGGCCCCGCCCCCAATGACCACCAACGGTCATATTGCACAAATAGCCATTTATTTTTTAATTTACAAGACTAATCTTCTCTAACACTATAAATACCCCTTCCCTCTTCTTCATTTCAATACTCAATACTCATTTCTCAGTCTAAATTTCTCTCAATCTCTCAATCTCCAGTATTCAAGGCTTCAAGTCTCAATCTTAATTTTCAAGTTAAATCATGCATCGTTCGGAAAGAGTGCGCTTATTTGTTTCGCAATACTATGAAGTGCTTGAAGAAAATGAAGAAGGCCAAATATTAAAGTGCAAGAACTTTGGAAGAGTCTTAAATTTTCGTTCAGGGTGTACCACAGGCATTTTAAGGAGGCATATAAAGTATTGTGTTGAGGGTATTTATCCGTAAATTCGTCTTTAAGATTTTTCAATAACTTGTGTTATTTTAAAATTATTAGACATATTTATGCTTCATGTTGTACTTTATTACTAGTATAGTACCCCCGCGATGCGCGAAAAATATCAAGAAAAAAATAATCAATTATTATCGTACTTACTTGACCACCTCGTGCTTTTATAATTTGATAAATTATACATAATTTAAACCATTTTATCCACGGTTGTTGATGATAAGGCAACTAATGTAGAAAAAATAACTGTATACACCCTAAATTGCCATAAAATCTTGTATTAGGTCCAATGACATTCAAATATAATTTAACTTACTACGATTAAGAGAAATATTAAGTAAAATCATGCATTTACAAAATGACTAAGTAACAGAAATGAATATGCATATGTATTTACTATTTTTTTATGAATATTTGATGATAATAAGATTTTACCCCAATATACTTAGAGTGCAAAATATCATTAAAATTAAGTACTACTTTAATTCCATTTTGTTTCTGCCTCCCAAGAAAGCATGTGTTTAATCCTTCAACATATGCCAGGGATGATGTTAATCGCAACACTTAAATGAAATGGTTCTCTCTTACCTTGCGATACATTTTGAAGAAGCCAATCATATCCCTCAAAACACAAATCCCCTTCGTAGATAACTTAGTCTCCTAGCTTTTTTGAGCAACTTTTATTAAGATTGCACATCTTTCCTTTACTATAATTCAAAATATAACTCAAGCTCTTTGAGAGGGGAAAATATGGGAATGGCTTGGATACAGTGGACTTCCTTAGAGGCTTTCTTCTAGAAACCACAATCTTCTCGGGATAAGAATCATAAACTATATAGCTTGGTTTCCACTACATACTACAATTTTCCTTGGCTTAATTTCAATTTTTTGAAAGCGTGAGAAAGAGCCTAAAGCAAAATTAAACAAAATTTGCTCTATTCTTCCATGTGAGTTCAACATGAAAACTATATATAGCTTCACCAGTAACATACCAATTCAACTACCAGCTCCTTTTGTTGATACATGAAATCACACTTGTAGTTTAGAAAGGCGAAGCTAGCAAGTAAAGTTTAGTTCACCCTAGAGATTAGTAATTCAAGAAATAAAAAGAATTACGCTGCAAGTTGGGCATGACTATATAAATCTTCACTTACTCAAGTCCTATCTTCCATCAACTTCGAAGCCACCCATTTTATCCCATCTTCAAATGTGATCGCTAGCAGAGAACTAATTAAACTTGTTAGTGAATAAGTAATGTTAGTGAAGTAACTATAACCATCACATTTCTTCTGTCAGCACGGCTCTCATAGAAATTGAATATCGAGGCTTATGCCAAAAGAAAAAAGAATGTAACTATGATTGAAGGATAATTGGAGCTTATTCATGAGTTGTAACCACATGTTTAACCTCATTTCAATCTAGATTTTCAATGGGTCAATGATAGCTTCCTTAGAATTTCAAATAAGCCATTGAGAGGCAGGAAACGACACATATGCATCCAATTGAGCTAATGCAAAAAGTACAAAAGAATATCCAAAAATCAAAAACAACAAACACAAAATTATAAGTTCTTATCTTCTTAAATTTAGAAGTAAATGCGAAAAAGAAGAAAAACGATTGAGAGCCCAACAAACAAAACCTAAGAAAATTCGAAGAAGACGAATAAACAAAAAAATACCCTAAGTCCTTGGGGACCACATATTATTATACTATGTTTTGCAATATTCATCTGAATTCTCTCAATCCTGAAATTGTTAGGATGGTAAAATCCAAAGTAGTGATGAAAGGAATATAAACGTTATTAAATTTGGTCTCTATCGTTGGATGTCAACTAAAGGTGAACCTTTTTAAGAGCTTATACAGTAAGCTTATAGAATATTTAGAATTGGTTCAGCTCTTTGTTACTTACTGTCTCAGTTCCAGTATTTCGTCCATGCGAGTCTTATACTTTTTTTTATACTTTGCTCACTGATACTTTATTATATTCTATTTAATATTGAAATACCTTTTTCTTAAACTATGGATATATGACATAAAAATTAAATATAAAAATGTTTTTGTGTGAAGAAACTAAAAGGAAAAATAGTACAAAGTTGTCAAATTTTTACATCACTACATATAGAGATTTCTGTTGGGACTTAGGAACTAAAAAGATTCCTAAATTTTTAGCCTGTAAAAAATTATATTATGGGCATGCTATAATCTTTTTCGTATAATATGACCCACATTGAAATATAGATTTATAAAGAAGAGAACTTACCAGATTATTACTTTGAAGATATTGACTGTCATACCTCATTTTTACGTTGACCCGCGTGGGCGCAAGATATAAAAGAGAGTTTTTCCAATTAAAGGACAACCAAAACGGGGTTCATTTATTGAGAGATTCGGAGTCGCCACTTGGGAGATTTATGGTGTCCCAAGTCACCGGTTTGAAACCCGAATTGAGGAAAGGTTTGACTCTATTTAATGGTCCGCGAACCAGAAATCCGGATAAGGAATTCTGTTAACCCGGGAGAAGGTGTTAGGCATTCCCGAATTCCGTGGTTCTAGCACGGTCGCTCGACTGTCATATTCGGCTTATTTATCTGATTTTTTACAATTATATACTTAATGCGAATTAATATCCCATTACCGCTTTTATTATTATTATGATTTACAAAAAAGAATGTTGCCTAAAAATATGTTTCGAATCACGTCACATGAAATGCACCCGGATTCTCGACACATTCTTATTCAACATTTTGGGATTTGGATTTAGGTCGCATGAAATGCACACCCGTATTTAAAAAAGGTAAAATTATTAAAATACGCGCCTAGAGCGATTACTTATTTATACTTTTGAGAAGGCCCTGATATTTGCTAAGAAACGGCACATCCCGAAATCTAAGTACTTTATATATACACTTATAAGGGTCCTGCGATTTGTATAACTTGTTAGGCGAGGCACACCTCTAATTCAAATTTAAAACGAACTACATCCCGCTATATTTATTTAGGAGTTGATTCCAAATTATTTAAAAACATGTTGCGAGCCACACTACATGAAATGCGCCTGTGGTTCCTGACACGCTTTATTTAACCTTGTTCGAAATTGGAGTCGGGTCACATGAAATGCACACCCATTTTAAGAGAGTAAAAAAAAATTAAACCCGCCCTTAAAGTGACTAGCATATTACTATTTTTGCGAAGGGCCATGAAATCAGTCACCCGGCTCATTCCAAAATTCTAATCATTTGAATATATATACCTTTACGAGGGCATCATGATTCATACTTTATTCAGCGGGGCTCGCCTTATTTATTTAAGGTCAATCCTAACACGACTTATGGTTTTCTATTCAATTGGTCTCCAATAATAAACAAAGGTCTTTTAGAAACATATCATTCCAATTTACCATGAAATAAACCACAAAGCCATGCAGGACACTATGATGGAGAGTGAGGAGATAGTAACAGATGCATTGGCAGATGCATTGACTATTGACTGTGCATTTCCACATGATAAAATTGGTCAATGCTGCCCTATTCTCTCCTATTTAAAGTCAACCAAGTGGTATCCAAGATCTAACAGTTGTAACCTAGTTTAACAATCCAGACCTCATCACAGTTCGAACTAAATATGAGTTTCATCTGATGAATATATAGCTTCCTCATTATTATGTACAAAAGGAAGTAAGAAAACTGAAACAGAAAAAAAATTGCAACAGCATGGCTTTGAACAGCTTTCAACTCATTTCCATAAGCTTTAAAGTTCACAAAAATGTGTACCTAGATGATACAAAGAAGAGAGAATGAGCAGTGACAACAGTATGGCAATCAATAGTATAGCAGCAGTGAACCAGCAGCAACAACACATAACAGCAAACAGCCAACAGACACCACACTCAGCAGTAGCCAAAACACAACCACAGCAAAACCAGTGACACAATCCACAGCAGTAACCAAACTTAGCACTAGCAAACCAGTGACACAACCTCGACCAAACAGAAACAATCGACCAAGAAGTAGATGCAAGGGATCTGTGTGAACCTCAAACAGGAATCTAATGAAACAATGAGCAGGAATCAAATGGCCATTCAAGAAGAATCCAAACTCTCACTCTCTATTTTTCTAAAGTTGCTGTATATAGGAATGTCTATATGTTTCAGACTTATATCTCTCCAAAATCCAGTATCACTGTTTTTCTCTAAGGTCTCTGTGGGTATCAAAAATGTCTCCCCTATCTCTTGAGAATCCCCGGAAAAACCTCAAAGGCAGACTTATAGAATAACAGAAACCAAAGAAAAACTAAGTTCAATGGAACAATAGTTGTTTTCAATCTTTCCTATCACTGTATTTCTTAGAGTATTTCTCCAAAATGCTCTCTATCACTATTTTTTGCTCTCCAGGTATGACTGTCCCTCCTTAAAGTCTGCCTATCACTGTATTTATATCTCAACCCCTCCCCACCCTGGATGGCCAGAAAAACTTCACTCAAACCCTTGCCCATCCCTGCTCTGCCAGCCCATTATCCCCTCTGCTTTCCTCACTACACTATGTCTAAGCATGGGTGTTATTAGTTAAACAATAACCTCTGTCCAGACATGGCTAAGTGCTCTGCTGTGACAGCAGGTTCCACTGCTGAGTTTCATGTGCAGGGCATTTAAAATATTCTAAAATGCTAACCCTTAACTTCCTAGTTAGCTAATTCGAATCTTAATTTCTATATCCAATAACTCCTAATCTGGAATCAAGAAATAACAGGCCCTAGGCTTATGAATTGCATACGGGCAGACAATTAAATGAACAATCATACGAACGAGTTAACTCGTTGACGACGTTAAATAAACTATGTGTGAGCACGTGATTTTTGCCTTACCGGAGAAGTACTCCCAGAAAATTCAAAATAAAAATAGTTTCGTGGTGGGCATGATTTTTGTGATTTTTGTGTTGTTTTTATCTTAAATTTGCATTTTCGTGTGCGTGTTTATTTATTTAAATTAGTAAAATACAAAAAATATATATTAGGTTTTGCATTTTTAGTGTTTGATATCGAAGTTATGTGATTTACATTTTTAGGTGATATGTAATTATGTACGATAATTGTAGTGAAAAATTTAATTGTGTTACAAGTTAATATATATATATACATATATATATATATATATATATATACATATATATATATATATATATATATACATATATATATATATGTAATACATCATGGATTCTAGTTTTAAGAGGTATGATTGGGCCAAAACCCAATCCCATACACCAGGCCCGTATTAATTCAACACCCAGCCCAATACCCACCCAAGCATCAGAATGTAACGTTTGATCTGGACCGTTGGATGTTATTATCCAACGGCCCAGATTAATCTTTTAATTCAAATATACACCCAGGCTATGACTTAACCAAACGGCACCGTTTGGTTCAGGGGAGGAGATCCTGGTCGTTGATCGTAAATGATCCAACGATCAGGATGCAACCTCCTGAGTCATATATAAGCTCACTTTCACACCCCGCCCCCCCAAGCCAGACCCCCCCTCAGACATATCGTCTCTCTTAGAGACTAATAACCTCGCCGTGCCTCCGCCGCACACCGCCTGCCGGAAATCGCCTCACGGCGGTTCCGGTAGGCCAACGGCCACCATCTTAACACCAAATACTCCCCTCACCTCCCCCATTACGAATCCAGCCTTCATTTACCTCGAATCACTCCGGAGCTCCTCGAATCTTCATTTGAAGATTCGAGTCAAACTCGAGCCGACGCCAAATCACCCCAAACTCACCCCAAACCCTCCCATGGCCTCCCTCATACCCCCGCCGGCTTGGGCTTAGTTCGAATCAAGCCCGAACTACCCAAACCCCAAATCGAGTCTCAAGAACCCTAATTTTTGAAGAGGCCCAATTCGAGCCGAATTAATCGTAATTGAAGTCCAAGGGACTTTAGTCTAGGTGTTCTCAATCGAGAACATCTCGATTAAAGCCCGTTTGGCTTCAATAGTTCCAAACCAAAGTTCGAAGCTTGGGTCGGCATATTTCTTTGAGGTAATTCGTGTCCCTTACGATTGTTGGTTGTAATCCGTGTGTGTATTTGTGTTTAGTTTCAAAAAATTTTAGTATTCTTCTACTCTTCTCAACAGACCTTTTATTTGGTCGATTCCCGTTCTTTTGCCAATTCTTGTTTAAATTCAATGCTGCAATAGCTTTGTATGCCTAGTTTATCTAATGTCGTCAACAAATCCATTTGTTTGTATGTTTGTTCATGCTCTGGTATGCCCGTATGCAATGCACAAGTCTAGGCTGTGTTGTTTGTTTAATTCTGGATTAGGAGTTTAGTTGGATACAGTTGTTAGGATTGGATTAAGTTTAATTGTTTAATCACTTGCCCATAAAAGGGCTAGTGGAACCTGTACAGCAGGGTATCCTACTGATGTCCTGCCACCAGCATTTTTTAATGAGTTAGTCCATACATGGACACTAGATAGTGGAGAATGCAGGGAGTCTGGTGGTTTAGACAGAAGTAAGGATGGGCAAGAGTTTTGGTGGGGTGGTTCTGGCCATCCAGGGTAGAAGGGATTTAGCTATAAATATAGAATGATAGGGAGATGAGAGGGCAGAGAGAGATACACACAGCAAAGATACATTTCGAAAACACATAGAGAGATATTGAAAAGCATATAGTCATTCACAGACAGTAAGGATTCAAATAGACAGACACACACATAAAAGAGATAGATAGAGAGAGCTGAGAGTTAAGAAAAACAGGGGGAGAAACGATATTGAAACCAAAAATACATAGAGAACAAGAAGGATAGACAAGTTACTGTTTCATTGGCTTTTGGTTACTGTTTCGTTTGTTGGTTGCTGCAATCCTGTTTGTCATTCTTTGGCTACTGCTGTGGTTGTGCTTTGCTATTGGTTGTAGTGGTCGTTTGGTTGCTGTTGTTCTTGTGTTGGTGGTGGTGCTGTGCTACTGTTTTAGCTGTGTTCAGTGGCTGAGTGTTTGGTCGTTTGGTTGCTGTTGTTCCTGTGTTGAGTATGGCTGCTGGTCTGTGTTGTATTGTTGTTGCTGCTGTGTCTATTGTGTTGCTGCTGGTCTGTGTTGACTGTTGTTGCTACTGTTATTGCCTTGTTTTCTCCTGTGGCTGCTGGTTCACCTATTGTTACTGTTGCTGCATTGCCACTGCTCACTCTTCTTTGTTCTTCCGCATTCCAGGTACACATCTCCGTCATTGTAGTGTCTTGGTTCGAAAAGAATGAAGTTTGAAGCTCCCTTTTAATTATGCTGAATACCTATAGATGTTTATAGTTCTTGTACTGGTTATGGTCTGTTATTCTTTAATCAAGTGTATTGCTAATGTTGGCTATGAAAAATGCATCTAGATCAAAGATACATTATCATTAGATGTGTAGGTAAACCTGAATCACTCTGCTATATCTGTGCTCTATATTCACCATTCGTGTGCTTAATCTCAAATCTGTTAATACTAGGCCCCATGTAAAAAGTGAGATTAGCCATTTGTTTAAGTAGAAAATATAAGGTAATTTGAACACCCGTGAATAATGACATCTTGAACTTGCGAAAATATACGACAGTGGCTCTTTGAGGATTAGTTGGATTCGAAGTAAGTTCTTCCCATGTAATAGGCCACCCTAGACTCAAATCTCCTCACTTAACTAACTAACCGTACGGTTGCTGAATTGGTTATGGTTGAGTAGGATTTTGTCATATTGTAGGAATTAGTGAGTTGTCATTCACTGAATGACGTAATTAGGTTAAAGGAGTCGGGGGTGCATTTCATGCGACCCGACCCCAATTTCAAACAAGAGTAAATAAAGCGTGTCAGGAACCGCAGGTGCATCTCATGTGGTGCGACTCGTAACAAGTTTTAAATAGTTCGGAATCAGCTCCTAAATAAATACAGTGGGATGTAGCTCGCTTTAGATTTGAATTAAAGGTGCGCCTCGCCCAATAGTTACACTAATCGCAAGGCCTTCATAAATGTACATATAAAATACTTAGATTTCGAGATGTGTCGTTTCTTAGCGAATATCACGTCCTTCTCAACAGTGTAAATAAGTAATCGCTCCGGGCGCATATTTTAATTCTACCTTCTTAAATACGGGTGTGCATTTCATGCGACCCAAATCCAAACCCCGAAATGTTGAATAAGAATGTGTCGAGGATCCGGGTGCATTTCATGTGACGTGATTCGGAAGCATATTTTTAAGCAACTTTCTCTTTCGTAAATCATAATCAATAATAAAAGCGGTAAAGGGATATTAATTTGCACTAAGTACGTAACTGTAAAAAGCAGATAGATAAGCCGAACGCGACAGTTGAGCGACCGTGCTAGAACCACGGAATTCGGGAATGCCTAATACCTTCTCCCGGGTTAATAGAATTCCTTATCCGGATTTCTGGTTCGCGGACTGTTAAATAGAGTCATTCTTTTCCTCGATTCGGGATTTAACCGGTGACTTGGGACACCATAAATCTCCCAAGTGGCGACTCTGAAATAATTAAATAATTCCCGCCTCGATTGTCCTTTAATTGGAAAAACTCTTTGCACCTCGCGGGTGCGGTAAAAAAGAGGTGTGACAGCTATTCAAAAGCAATTAGCATCGAATTAACACAGATGGGAATCGACCGGATAAAAGGGTCTATTGGAGATGAAGAACAAAACAGAAAACTAAAAGCAAGAAAAATAAAATTCAACTGATTAACAAACGGAATTTGAAGAAATAAAAGAAGAAATACCATAAGAGAAGACAAATCCGTACTTGAACGGACCCCGGACCCGTCTTGGGTTCAATTCGAACTTTGGATTCAACTTGAACTTGGATTCTTCGTTTTTGAGGCCAACGGACCTTAATTGAGATGTTTTCAACAATGAAAACATCCCAATTAAGGTCTATTAGACCTCAATTAGGCAGAAATCGAAGTCTAGGGCTCATGGCCGAGATTTGGGGCTCGACCGGTTCTGGCAAGATTCGAGCCAAACCAGGGCCGGTAGGGGTATGAGGGAGGTGAGGGGAAGCTATGGTGTGATTTTGAAGTGGTTTGGGATGCATGTTCAAGTTCCGACGAACTTCGAATTGATATTCGAAGTGTTCGAGCAACATTCGAAACTAACCAATGCCGTATCCGTGTAGAGGGGCTTTGGGAGAATCCATGGTGTTAATTTGGGGAGGTTTGGCCTACCGGAACCGCCGTGAGGCAATTTCCGGTAGGCGGAGGGCGGCGGAGTATGGTGGCGTTGATCGTCTCTAAGACGATGAAGACGAGGGGGGGTTTGGGGCGTGGGGGTGCTAGGTTAGGAATATATACTTAGGTGTGGGTTTGATCCTGGCCGTTGGATCATGTATGATTAATGGCCAGGATCTCTTGGGTCAACAAAACGGTATCGTTTTGATTAATTGGGGACTAGGTCGGTCTGGGTTAACTGGGTCGGGGCAGGCTTGGGTTGTGAGGGGAGCTTGGGACCGTTCGATGAGACTGAATGAACGGCTCAGATCAAACGCCACTGAACGACGTCGTATAGCCTTCTCTAAGGCTGATCGGATTTGGACTGGGTGAGGCTCTTTTCTTTGGGCTATTTTTGTTTGCAATTTTGGACGGCCCAGTCCATTTTCCTTATTGAAGACTAATCAACTAAAGCCAAAACTTAGAACTTAAAGAGATAAAAAAAAATACACAATTAACTAAAGGAAAAATCCAATTAATTCTAAATAGTAATTAGCATGAAATAAAATAATCACACAATTTGGACATTTTAACAAAACAAAAATAAAAATACAATATTTTATCATTTTTCATAAGGTAAGTAACTTAACACTTCTAAAAAAAGTTAAAACCCCAATGCTATTACAACATATATTTTTTTCGTATTTTTTGTTAATTTAATCAAATAATCATGCACACTCGAGTACAAATAACACAAAAAGGGAAAATTAAAACAAAATCCACAAATATTCCAAATAACACAAAAAATCATTTTATTTTATTTTTGGGAGTATTTCATGTAAGGCAAAAATCACGTGCTCACAGCTGCCCCTCTTTACGCGGAAACATGAAGAGTTTTCGTGCAAAGATAAGTGAGAGGATACGAGCGATTTTTGCCCGTTTGAGCACTCCGTATGAAGCATTTCTTGGAAAAGTTTGACCGAACCTTGCTTCAAAGGTCTCCTACATATCCCTGGTAAAAGGGAATCAGGTCAATGTAGTTCGGGAAATTTTGGTAGCTGGGACTACCATGACTGCTGTAATCTTGCTGTTATTGTTGTTGCTGTTGATGCCACTACTTAACCGATCCCCTTATTACATCGTGCTAAACGAAAAATAAGAAGCTAGACTAAGTTACAGTATTGCAAATTATTATCTATCCTTTCAACTTGATTTTGTCATGTTCCTTGCCATCCTGCTGGCTTTGATGTTTCTTCACATACTTCTTCTCCTCTGCCAATTGTTGTCCCGGCCTATCTTTATTGCCGAACTCCGGCCATTGGTTCCTTCTTTGTGATCTTCGAACTATTCTCCTTCGAAGTCTGAACCATCTTTCTGATCCTCGTTGCCTTCCTTTTGATTATAAACTTGGATTCATGCTGGGGATTTCCGTTATACTCGACCGCTTTCCTCAAACCACTTCAAAAATAAATCGCCACTCCATTCTTCAGGCGGGCTCCCTAACTTCAACTATAAAAATAAATCGCCACTCCATTCTTCAGGCGGGCTCCCTAACTTCAACTATAAAAATAAATCGCCACTCCATTCTTCAGGCGGGCTCCCTGACTTGAATTACAACTTCAAAATAAATCGCCACTCCATTCTTCAGGCGGGCTTCCTGACTTCAACTACAATTTCAAAATAAATCGCCACTTCATTCTTCAGGCGGGCTTCCTGACTTCAACTACAACTTCAAAATAAATCGCCACTCCATTCTTCAGGCGGGCTTCCTGACTTCAACTACAACTTCAAAATAAATCGCCACTCCATTCTTCAGGCGGGCTCCCTGACTTCAACTATAACTTCAAAATGAATCGCCACTCCATTCTTCAGGCGGGCTCCCTGACTTCAACTATAACTTCAAAATAAAATCGCCACTCCATTCTTCGGGCGGGCTCCCCGACTTCAACTACAACTTCAAAATAAATCGCCACTCCATTCTTCAGGCGGGCTCCCTGACTTCAATTACAACTTCAAAATAAATCGCCACTCCATTCTTCAGGCGGGCTTCCTGACTCCAACTACAACTTCAAAATAAATCGCCACTCCATTCTTCAGGCGGGCTCCCTTACTTCAACTACAACTTCAAAATAAATCGCCACTCCATTCTTCAGGCGGGCTTCCTGACTTCAACTACAACTTCAAAATAAATCGCCACTCCATTCTTCAAGCAGGCTTCCTGACTTCAACTACAACTTCAAAATAAATCGCCACTCCATTCTTCAGGCGGGCTTCCTGACTCCAACTACAACTTCAAAACTAAATCGCCACTCCGTTCTTCAGGCGGGCTCCCTGACTTCAATTATAACTCAAAACTAAATCGCCACTCCATTCTTCAGGCGGGCTCCCTGACTTCAACTACAACTTCAGAACTATATCGCCTTCCTTTGCTTCTTGTACCATTTTATTCTTGCTGCATCGACTCTTGAACCATCATTTCTCCTAAATTACCTTGTTTCGGAACTGCTTTTCTCCTAGGTCATGTTGCTTTCCCTCCTAACTGCTGGGGATATCTTTAGAACTGTTTACTTGCCTGCTGAGGATAATGATGCTGGGAAAATTTTTCCTTTATTCCCTCATTTCCTTTGACTCATGCGCTTGAATTTGCGTTGGGATCTCTTGTTGTAACCCTCTGCTTTATGGTGGGTTACTGGTTTCAAGACCTGCAATGTAAAGACTGAAGACTTGCCTCTTGTTATACAGGTAGGCGCCTGCTTTTAGTAGCGACTTTTGAATTTAAAATGCATGTTGGCAATAATTTACAAAATATGCAAAATAAAACAAACGTAAAATATCCTATTCGAGGGTGGATAGTCCCATCGTATTCTATTCGAGGGTGAATACTCCCATTCGAGGGCGAATACTCCCATTGTATCCTATTCGAGGGCGAACACTCCCATTGTATCCTATTCGAGGGCGAATACTCCCATTGTATCCTATTCGAGGGTGAACACTCCCATTGTATCCTATTCGAGGGCGAACACTCCCATTGTATCCTATTCGAGGGCGAACACTCCCATTGTATCCTATTCGAGGGCGAATACTCCCATTGTATCCTATTCGAGGGCGAACACTCCCATTGTATCCTATTCGAGGGCGAACACTCCCATTGTATCATATTCGAGGGCGAATACTCCCATTGTATCCTATTCGAGGGCGAATAATCCCATTGTATCCTATTCGAGGGCGAATACTCCCATTGTATCCTATTCGAGGGCGAATACTCCCATTGTATCCTATTCGAGGGCGAATACTCCCATTGTATCCTATTCGAGGGCGAATACTCCCATTGTATCCTATTCGAGGGCGAATACTCTCATTGTATCCTATTCGAGGGCGAATACTCCCATTGTATCCTATTCGAGGGCGAATACTCCCATTGTATCCTATTCGAGGGCGAATACTCCCATTGTATCCTATTCGAGGGCGAATACTCCCATTGTATCCTATTCGAGGGCGAATACTCCCATTGTATCCTATTCGAGGGCGAATACTCCCATTGTATCCTATTCGAGGGCGAATACTCCCATGATATCAATGTATGAAAGTGAGCAAACATGAGACGTCCTGTTCGAAGGTGGACAAACCTGAAGCATCCTATTTGAAGGTGGACAAACCTGACACGTCATCTTGAATTGCCTTCCTCGTTTCTCCGAGAAAATTTTTAACAACGGCAGAAAATTTTCTGCCCCAGTATTGGTGTTCTTCCTTGTGCCATGACTTTCTGCTATCAATAGCACTTTCTTTCCCTGTTTCAAATCAAAGAAAATTTGTTAGTTCAAAACATTGTGAGCGGTTGTGCCGCTCATGTGGTGGTTTTTTCCTTTTCTCCTTTCCTTCGCTCGGGGTTCCCAAAACTTGTTGGGGAATGATTTCATTTACTGGAGATGATATTCCTGCTGGGGATGGGTTTTTCCATTTATCCCTTCCCCGTTCTGTGTTTCTCAACTTGCTGGGGGTTACTTTGTTGAGGATGAGATTTCCTTTCTTCCTTTACCACTCTGTGTTGTCTGACCACCTCGGAACTTGCTGAAGATAACACTGCTGGTGGATTTTCATTTCCTCAAAATTGGTGTTTCGCTCTTCTGAAGACTGTTGAAGATGACACTGGTTCGAAGACCATTTCCCTTAAGGCTTGTCCTATCTTCCTTCTTCCCCAAGTGGGTATTGACTTCCAGAAAATTTTCAAATGGAAAAGAAAATTTTCTGCCCCAGTTTAATAATCTTCTTTGCACCATACTTCTCTGCCGTCAATGGCATTTCCTTGCCTTGCATAATAATTGAAAAGTTGGTGGCAAGTTTTGAAGTCATTTCTCACCATGTTTTGACTAGACTGACTTTGATGGAGAATTTTGACAAAAGGAGAAAGATAAAAAGAAACAACAAATAGAAGACAATGGAGGACTGACTCTCTAACCAGAAACAACTATAAAAACTTATCAAACGCAGATACCAACTCTACTGGTCATGACATGCACATATGGCTTATCCTCCGTCGTTAATTTACTCTCACGATTTCTGTCTCGTGATTTCTATCTGATTATCACCTTTATTCGACTTGTAGTGCCCGAAGGGTTTTCACTTTCAAGCCTCTCTCATTTTGATTTTCTCTCAGCTTTCGTCGCCTTATGGTGCCTGTGAAGGTTTTCACCGGTAAGACTCTCTCATTTGTATTACTTTTAGCTGGGGATTGGGGTGTCACTGCCAAGACTCTCTCGTGTTTCCTTTCTGCTGGGAATCAGAGTCTTTTCTGCTGAGAATCAGAGTGTTATATTCTGATAGGACTCTCTCACTCGCCTGACATGGCATCTTTTGAAGAGTGATCAGAAGGTCTTTATTTGGACCGTAATGTAGGATTTTGATAGGGCTAGAAAGAAAAGGTATTAAAGGCTCAAAACAAATCAACTTTGGGTTCAAAATTTACAACCTTCGGATCTAAATTTATTTATAATAAACACAATTTTTCTTTGCCCCAGTTTCTTACTTGGGGATTTTATTTCTTTATTTACACTATGACCGAGCTGTGAAGCGCCTACGTATCCTCTTTAAGGAATCAGGTCAAACGTTGTTCCCAATTCCTCTTTTTCAAATTTCTTTTTTCATACACTTTTCTTTTTGTTTTCTTTTTGTTTTCTTTTTTCTTTATCCCTTTCTTCTCTTACCTTTCAAACTTGTGTGTCTAGTCTTTGCAACTAATTCCGAAGGAGGGGTATGAAAGAATTTAGAATAAGGCTCAAAGGGTTGACGATGGATAAAGTGTTTGGATAGCAGAACAAAATGCCTTCGTCATTCCAATCTTCAAAACATGCCAAGCGTAAATAACACAATTAATATTCGTCATATCTTTAAAGCACTGTTGGGCAACACTCTCATTATGAACGACCCCATGTCAATTTTGGCCAGCTTGCCTTTGACTGTTTCCTTTTTACTTGCCCCGGTTTCACATGACTCGGGATCCAAATAGTCTCAAATTGTTTTTATTTCCTTTAGATGACCCGATCATCTTCCAATTGCTTAATGATTAACTTTTAGAATTAAGCCACGATTATGTGTGCGCATGTCGTGTCACTAGATTCGGCGTTTGAGCACAAGACAAATCTAAAGGGTAAAAAGAACTAAACAAATAAAATGACCGAAAGTAACAAAAGACCGAAAGCTTCATTAAACTAATGACGAAATGGTTCAATGACAAAACAAGCAAAACAAACTAGAGTACAGCCCTGAAACAAAACTGGGCAAGACCAAAGCAAGCTGCTAGGACAAAAGGGTTTGACCACAAGAAAACCCTGAAAATAACTCGGACAACAAAAATGACGACAAAAATGAACCACCAAAGCTCCATCTAGCTGACCAAAAGATGGAGTATCTTCCCAATTACCAAGCACAACATTTTAGCCACTAAGTTCTGCATCAATATTGCTGAGGCTTCCATCTCCTTCAACATTTTTAGCTTCAATCAATATACCCCCCAGAGGATTCGTGTGCTCTCCGTCATCGTCATTGATCACAATCAACCATCCTTTTTGAATCATTCTTTCTATTTCCTTTTTCAAGGTACGACAACTCTCAATATCGTGCCCTCTGACATTGGAATGGTATGCACATCGTGCAGTAGGATCGAAGCTTCTTGCACGTGGATCGGGAGTATATTCGGGGGCGGTGTAATCAAGCCGACATGCTTTAACCTTTCAAACAGACTTGCATAGGATTCTCCGATAGGGGTAAGAGCATTTTCTCGCTTCAGCAACCTCTCTTCCCTAAACGCCTTATTTGGCCTGAAACCTAACCCAGGGGGTTTCCGGTATGTTCGTGGGGGTTGGTAGGCTTTTTGTGGAGCTGGGTACCTGGAAAGTGAAGTACGATTTTGGGTGTCCCGGGGAGAGTAGTGGTGTTGGGGACGGGAGTAGCGTTGTAAAAACATAGCTGGGGGACGAGTAATTGAGCTACTCGAGTGGCTGGAAAAGCTGTGATAGGTGGGTATATATGGAAAGTGTGAGGGATCATCTGGCATCGGGTTCAGTGTACGGGTAAGGACAGAGTCCAGGAAGCTAGGTGGTGGCGGGGGTGGTGTTTTTCCATCCATCCACGCCCGATACATGTCAGCCACATGTTGTCTCAGCATTTTGACTTCTTCTACTAACCCGTGGTTCCGTTCAACCAGCTGTTGTCGGGTACCTGTACCAACCCACTCAGTCTTGAGATTCTCTGCCATTGTCCTCTGACCTTTTATTATAGGGAAGAGTTATTTTGGAACCACAACCAACCACCTTTCTGAAAATGGACACAACAAAACGAAGCCAGCATGTCAGCATTAAGGTATCCCGCTTATTGATCATTCTTCTTTTTTCTATCTTTCTTTTCTTTTTCCCTTTTTGTGGTTTTTTCATTTTTCCTTTTTTTTTCTTTTGTAGTTTTTTTTTTCATTTTTTTTTGGTTATGGAAATGGTCGAATCCTATGTGGATTGCCTACGTATCATGACCCCGCATGAATCAGACCGAGCGTAGTTCTTGCAAATTAATGCAAGAAATAAAGAGATGTTTATTTGATTTTTTTTTCTTTTCTTTGAAGGAAAATTATAGAAGCCGACTCTAACTATAAACTTGTGTAGGAGATTTCTACAAGAATAAGAATATTTTTGGTGTCAATTATGACTATTTCTACAAAATTGGCCACCTAATGGCTTATTTGACAAAACGACTATTTTTTGCAAAATTTATTTAAGAAAGATAAACTTGAAATTTTTTTTTATCCCTGTGGCTCATGCGGCATCGTTCGGCATCACCATAAACCAACACAAGACTATTTTTCATAAATTGGCCATGTAATGGCTTATTTAAACAAAGTGGCTCTTTTTGCAAAATTTTATTTAAGAAGATGCAAATTCAAAAATTTTTATCCTGGGGCCTATGGGGCATCGTTCAGCACGACACAGGCCAACACAAGACTGAGGAAGTTAAAATGCAAAAATGTGGCTATTTAAGCAAAACTCCGGCCATGTAATGGCTTATTTGATAAAGTGGTTATTTTTGTAAAGTTGAGTGATGACTCAAAACTTGATTTTGCGGATACGGCCTTTCGACATTTCCGCAAGGGAATATTTCAAGGCTATGCCCGCAAATTATTTAAAATGACTCAAAGTGGCTATTCTTGCAAAAACGGCCTTCAGGCGTCCTTTTGAGGGACATTCGGCTTATTTTAAGCAAGAATAGCATCACCCGACTTATTTATAACAAAATAAAAAATTTGACATTTTTTGGTTATTTTTGCAAAAGGGGTGTGAACCCGGACTTGATTTTGTGGCTATGGCCTTGCAACATTTCCACAAGGAATATTTCAAGGATGTGCCCGCAAATTATTAAAAATGACTCAAAGTGGTTATTTTTGCAAAAACAACCTTCCGGCGTCCTTTCGGAACATTCGGCTATTTTCAAAAACGGCATCACTTTGATTTATTGAAAACTACAATTCGACATTTTTTTTTTAAATTTTTTGAAAGGGGTGGTAAACTCAAACTTGATTTTGCGGATACGGCCTTTCAACATTTCCACATGGAATATTTCAAGGCCATTATTCAAAAAGAAAAGAAAAGTCTTCAAAGTGGCCATTTTTGCAAAAACAACCTTCCGGCGTCCTTTCGGAACATTCGGCTATTTTCAAAAACAGCAGCACTTTGATTTTATTGAAAACTAAAACTTTGACATTTTTTTTTAATTTTTTAAAGGGGTGGTTGGACCCGATGAGGGTTGCCTACGTATCCCACCTAATGGCGAGAATCAAACCTGCGTAGTTCGGTCAGACAAACTACATCCGTAAAGGAAACAAACTATTTATTATTTTTTCACACATTTTTTTTTAAGTTTAAAACAAAATTTTTTCTTTTTTTTTTTTAGTAAAAAAAAACAAACTATTTTGAAATCACATATTTTTTATTTTACAACAAACGTTTTTTTCCTTTTTAAGTAAAAAAAAACAAACTATTTTGAAACTATTTTTTTTTATTTTGATCAAACATTTTTTATTTTACAACAAACGTTTTTTTTTCTTTTTAAGTAAGTAAAAAAACAAACTATTTTGAGACTATTTTTTTTTTCATTTTCCTCAATATAAAAAAAACGGTTAGCCTGCAAGTCTGAAGCAAATATATGCATAAAACAAACAGGATGCAGCAGGATGGTCTTTTCATTTCAGGTCACCTGTCCTAGACGGACCCAACCCCTGTGTCGAGTCCCCTAAGTCAAATGCAACATGATGCAAATAAACGTTCCTACTAGGGATCCGGCATGAAGCTTTGTTATTCTAGGTTTTAAAAACCTGGGTTTATTGTTCTAGACCCGGCTTACCCGAGCGGACAACTCGAGCCGAGGAGGAGGCAGCAACCCGGGAATACAGAAGCTTCACCGGTTTTGCAACTTATCCAAACCTCGTTCTAAGGTGGGAATTAGACACTATACAAAAAGAAGTCACACGAAGTGCACCCTTCTTCATGATTTAGAAGACTCAGAGAGGAGATTGGTTTCGGCACAATTTATATGTATAGTTCAAAAAAATATCAAAGCGATAAAAATATCATTTTGCACATTAATACAAACATATAATAAAATCAGATAATAAATAAGCCAAATACAACAATTATTCCAAGCTCGATGAACCAGTGGTTCTGGGTTTATCTTCCCCAGTGGAGTCGCCAGAGCTGTCACACCTCATTTTTACGTTGACCCACGTGGGCGCAAGATATAAAAGAGAGTTTTTCCAATTAAAGGACAACCAAAACGGGGTTCATTTATCGAGAGATTCGGAGTCGCCACTTGGGAGATTTATGGTGTCCCAAGTCACCGGTTTGAAACCCGAATTGAGGAAAGGTTTGACTCAATTTAATGGTCCGCGAACCAGAAACCCGGATAAGGAATTCTGTTAACCCGCGAGAAGGTGTTAGGCATTCCCGAATTCCGTGGTTCTAGCACGGTCGCTCGACTGTCATATTCGGCTTATTTATCTGATTTTTTACAATTATATACTTAATGCGAATTAATATCCCATTACCGCTTTTATTATTATTATGATTTACAAAAAAGAATGTTGCCTAAAAATATGTTTCGAATCACGTCACATGAAATGCACCCGGATTCTCGACACATTCTTATTCACCATTTTGGGATTTGGATTTGGGTCGCATGAAATGCACACCCGTATTTAAAAAAGGTAAAATTATTAAAATACGCGCCTAGAGCGATTACTTATTTATACTTTTGAGAAGGCCCTGATATTTGCTAAGAAACGGCACATCTCGAAATCTAAGTACTTTATATATACACTTATGAGGGTCCTGCGATTTGTATAACTTGTTAGGCGAGGCACACCTCTAATTCAAATTTAAAACGAACTACATCCCGCTATATTTATTTAGGAGTTGATTCCAAATTATTTAAAAACATGTTGCGAGCCACACTACATGAAATGCGCCTGTGGTTCCTGACACGCTTTATTTAACCTAGTTCGAAATTGGAGTCGGGTCACATGAAATGCACACCCATTTTAAGAGAGTAAAAAAAAAAATTAAACCCGCCCTTAAAGTGACTAGCATATTACTATTTTTGCGAAGGGCCATGAAATCAGTCACCCGGCTCATTCCAAAATTCTAATCATTTGAATATATATACCTTTACGAGGGCATCATGATTCATACTTTATTCAGCGGGGCTCGCCTTATTTATTTAAGGTCAATCCTAACACGACTTATGGTTTTCTATTCAATTGGTCTCCAATAATAAACAAAGGTCTTTTAGAAACATATCATTCCAATTTACCATGAAATAAACCACAAAGTCATGCAGGACACTATGATGGAGAGTGAGGAGATAGTAACAGATGCATTGGCAGATGCATTGACTATTGACTGTGCATTTCCACATGATAAAATTGGTCACTGCTGCCCTATTCTCTCCTATTTAAAGTCAACCAAGTGGTATCCAAGATCTAACAGTTGTAACCTAGTTTAACAATCCAGACCTCATCACAGTTCGAACTAAATATGAGTTTCATCTGATGAATATACAGCTTCATCATTATTATGTACAAAAAGGAAGTAAGAAAACTGAAACAAAAAAAATTGCAACAGCATGGCTTTGAACAACTTTCAACTCATTTCCATAAGCTTTAAAGTTCACAAAAATGTGTACCTGGATGATACAAAGAAGAGAGAATGAGCAGTGACAACAGTATGGCAATCAACAGTATAGCAGCAGTGAACCAGCAGCAACAACACACAACAGCAAACAGCCAACAGACACCACACTCAGCAGTAGCCAAAACACAACCACAGCAAAACCAGTGACACAATCCACAGCAGTAGCCAAACTTAGCACTAGCAGTAACCAAACTTAGCACTAGCAAACCAGTGACACAACCTCGACCAAACAGAAACAATCGACCAAGAAGTAGATGCAAGGGATCTGTGTGAACCTCAAACAAGAATCTAATGAAACAGTGAGCAGGAATCAAATGGCCATTCAAGAAGAATCCAAACTCTCACTCTCTATTTTTCTAAAGTTGCTGTATATAGGAATGTCTATATGTTTCAGACTTATATCTCTCCAAAATCCAGTATCACTGTTTTTCTCTAAGGTCTCTGTGGGTATCAAAAATGTCTCCCCTATCTCTTGAGAATCCCCGGAAAAACCTCAAAGGCAGACTTATAGAATAACAGAAACCAAAGAAAAACTAAGTTCAATGGAACAATAGTTGTTTTCAATCTTTCCTATCACTGTATTTCCTTAGAGTATTTCTCCAAAATGCTCTCTATCACTGTTTTTTGCTCTCCAGGTATGACTGTCCCCTCTTAAAGTCTACCTATCACTGTATTTATATCTCAACCTCTCCCCACCCTGGATGGCCAGAAAAACTTCACTCAAACCCTTGCCCATCCCTGCTCTGCCAGCCCATTATCCCCTCTGCTTTCCCCACTACACTATGTCTAAGCATGGGTGTTATTAGTTAAACAATAACCTCTGTCCAGACATGGCTAAGTGCCCTGCTGTGACAGCAGGTTCCACTGCTCAGCTTCATGTGCAGGGCATTTAAAATATTCTAAAATGCTAACCCTTAATTTCCTAGTCAACTAATTCAAATCCTAACAACTATATCCAATTAACTCCTAATCTGGAATCAAGCAATAACAGGCCCTAGGCTTATGAATTGCATACGGGCAGACAATTAAATGAACAATCATACGAACGAGTTAACTCGTTGACGACGTTAAATAAACTATGCATTCAAAAGCAATTAGCATCGAATTAACACAGATGGGAATCGACCGGATAAAAGGGTCTATTGGAGATGAAGAACAAAACAGAAAACTAAAAGCAAGAAAAATAAAATTCAACTGATTAACAAACGGAATTTGAAGAAATAAAAGAAGAAATACCATAAGAGAAGACAAATCCGTACTTGAACGGACCCCGGACCCGTCTTGGGTTCAATTCGAACTTTGGATTCAACTTGAACTTGGATTCTTCGTTTTTGAGGCCAACGGACCTTAATTGAGATGTTTTCAACAATGAAAACATCCCAATTAAGGTCTATTAGACCTCAATTAGGCAGAAATCGAAGTCTAGGGCTCATGGCCGAGATTTGGGGCTCGACCGGTTCTGGCAAGATTCGAGCCAAACCAGGGCCGGTAGGGGTATGAGGGAGGTGAGGGGAAGCTATGGTGTGATTTTGAAGTGGTTTGGGATGCATGTTCAAGTTCCGACGAACTTCGAATTGATATTCGAAGTGTTCGAGCAACATTCGAAACTAACCAATGTCGTATCCGTGTAGAGGGGCTTTGGGAGAATCCATGGTGTTAATTTGGGGAGGTTTGGCCTACCGGAACCGCCGTGAGGCGATTTCCGGTAGGCGGAGGGCGGCGGAGTATGGTGGCGTTGATCGTCTCTAAGACGATGAAGACGAGGGGGGGTTTGGGGCGTGGGGGTGCTAGGTTAGGAATATATACTTAGGTGTGGGTTTGATCCTGGCCGTTGGATCATGTATGATTAATGGCCAGGATCTCTTGGGTCAACAAAACGGTAACGTTTTGATTAATTGGGGACTGGGTCGGTCCGGGTTAACTGGGTCGGGGCAGGCTTGGGTTGTGAGGGGGGCTTGGGACCGTTTGATGAGATTGAGTGAACGGCTCAGATCAAACGCCACTGAACGGCGTCGTATAGCCTTCTCTAAGGTTGATCGTATTTGGACCGGGTGAGGCTCTTTTCTTTGGGCTATTTTTGTTTGCAATTTTGGACGGCCCAGTCCATTTTCCTTATTGAAGACTAATCAACTAAAGCCAAAACTTAGAACTTAAAGAGATAATAAAAAAATACACAATTAACTAAAGGAAAAATCCAATTAATTCTAAATAGTAATTAGCATGAAATAAAATAATCACACAATTTGGACATTTTAACAAAACAAAAATAAAAATACAATATTTTATCATTTTTCATAAGGTAAGTAACTTAACACTTCTAAAAAAAGTTAAAACCCCAATGCTATTACAACATATATTTTTTTCGTATTTTTTGTTAATTTAATCAAATAATCATGCACACTCGAGTACAAATAACACAAAAAGGGAAAATTAAAACAAAATCCACAAATATTCCAAATAACACAAAAAATCATTTTATTTTATTTTTGGGAGTATTTCATGTAAGGCAAAAATCACGTGCTCACATTGACGAAAAGTTTAAAATTCCGACATGGAACCACAACAAAAATATAGTTATGAATTTGATGAAGAACAAAACGTCAATATTCGTATAGTGGGTGATTAGTGATTCAGATAAACATTTTATCTTTACATGAAATTATAGGAAAAATATAAATAATATTATTCTCACGGCCTACCCTCCACAGTAATACTACTTAAAGGATGGCATGAAATATAATTAGGGCAAAATCCGCAACGTAATACAAAAAAGTTTTATGATTTTGAAATAACAGTTTGTGTAAATCTAAGCTATGTTCTTAAGTGATTCGCCATGAATTTTATAATAACATCAAATAATTCATTAGACAAAAAATGCAAAATAATTACAAAGTAGAGTAAAAAAATTACCAAGTCAATTTGCAATACCAATTTAGAAGTACACCTCACATTAGGAGCTTATACCTAGAGTATTCTAGGTGGAATTCTAATATCTTCTCCTCTCTTAGCTACTACTCAATTGGTTGCAGTATAACGTTCTGTTTATTTCTTCTATGCTTTTAGTGATATGAATCGCCACCTATCCTCTGGTTACCCTACACCTACTAACAATCAAGTGTTTTGCTAAATTTCACTTAGCAAATAATCCTATAAATCTAGGTCTCGGCTAGTTATTGTTTCGTTATTCATATTGTTGGGTTTCACATTTTGGATCTAGAGATCTCCTTTCTTATTCTACATTACTTTTCACTACTTTTCTTTAGTGGGTTGAACTTCCTATTGTGTCAAGTTGATGCATTAATATTTCAATATTCAGCGGCCTGCTACAAAAAATAAAGTCCAAAAAAGGTAAAACATTCATTTATGTGCAATATTACATGATGACTAACATCATATTCAGAACAACACAACCCTTCAATTCTCTCATCCATCACCTATGGATATGCAATAGGAACGGCTACAAAGGCATTTTTCGTATTTTAAGAGGGGTTATATGCCCATCTGTCCATTACTCCTATAAAAATGTAACATTAGAAAAGGCAAGATGCAATTTGATCAACAAAGCAGTCATTTAATTAACCATGCCTACTATATATTGACATGTCTCATTAGTCCCCTTCGAAAATAAATATACTGTTGAAATAAGTTTCCTCGTTATCTAAAACTACAAAATACTTCCTTTACTTTGAATTCAAAATTTGATTTGAATATTATTTATCTTTTTAAAATTTGACATGTGCACTTCACGCTTCACTCAATATTTGAGAAATTTAAAAAGGGATGATACACTTTTACTCAATATTTTGCTAATATAAACTGATTTATTGGGAGATAGAAGCATGTATGAGTACCTCTTGAACTGGTTTTTTATAGTCCTTTGGGTTTAGAAATTATGTTACACAAAATTTCTTTGCTCCAGAAGAATGGGGTAAATTTATTTTTT
Source organism: Nicotiana noctiflora (assembly GCA_032618575.1). NCBI lineage: Eukaryota > Viridiplantae > Streptophyta > Magnoliopsida > Solanales > Solanaceae > Nicotiana > Nicotiana noctiflora. Next base: position 28,063 of record JASVEL010012622.1, read on the forward strand.
GGACAGGAGAATGACTAACGATAAAAACAAAGGTCAATCGATAGAAAAATTAAAAGTTCTAATGTTCAAGCAAGACAATACAAATTTGTATTGTTTTTACCTAGTTCAAATTTGCTTGCGTTCAAATCAACAATAATAGCTCTTGAAGCACCTGCAATCTTGTTCCTTTCTGAAGCATGTTAAATGGTATGCAATCAATTTTGTCGCTTCAACATTTATTTTGCAGATAACATATTCAAAAAACACATGAGGAAATTGTCATTAGCAATAGTAAACCTCATAGCAATGCCTACAACTCAAAATTATAAAAATAGCTATACTTGAGTCCTTTGTTGTTTTGGCAACTTTCAGAGTCGCACCAAGGGCTATAAGAATGTGCAACTTGATTAATTAACATGTGAATAAACCACATACAAAATTGATTACTCAAGATAGAGAATGACTTTATCATGAAAATAACTTAAGATAGGCCAAACTCCTACTAACTCTCTTTCCATTCTTGCATTCTACAGTAAAACATTCCTTGTCTGCTTCAAAAATTAGTTCTCTTATACTTTTCTCCTTTGATGATATTTGGAGTAAACTATGAATAAAATTATTATAATAACAATATTTTTTTTCTTAAGAAAAATAATATTTTCTAATCATCGAACTATGAAGCCTCACGACGTTTTGGGATGAACAGTCTCACATGGACTTAAAGAAAGGAAAATAGATTCAGAAAATTGACTGTATAAAAGTAGAGTGAAAATACCTGAATAAATATTACCGTCTTTGACATAGACATAAGTCACCATGAAATCGTTTTTCTCTTTCTCACTATACTAATCTCCGTGTGGCACCTCTTTGGGAGCGTTTCTTCGTCGGCCATGAAGATTCCTTTAATATTTACATCTACACAAGTTTACCAAATAGAAGAAGAATCATGAAATTAATCAATGGGAAGGTAGCTATAATCATTCTACTGCGATCATTATCCAAATCTGATCAAACGTTTAGGCAACATGGACATACAAACAATAGTCGCTAATCAACAAATTGGAAAAAGAAACAGAAGTAATTGCAAATTGAATCTAACACAAAGAATCAAGTAGAAATCCCAAACCTAAACATTTATGAGACGGTCAGTAAAGTTGCGATATAAATTCAATGTCCGTGGCAAATATTTTCCTCGCAATAGATCTGCAAAATTATGTTGTTTTGGCTTGGAAATCTCTCTTTTAAAGTAAGACTTTGTAACACGATCTTTCAGTTTCCACAAGTTACTTGTAAAAGTAAAATACTTTTTTTGGGTATTTGCGGCAGTTATCTCATTTCTAAATGAGATAATAAATTTTTAGCTTTATAATAAATTAAATAAAAAAGCCAACGAATAAATATGAGAGTCCAATTTTTTGAATAAATATCTGTTCAAAAAGAAAAGTTGTCTAAAGAGAAACGTGGGAACTGGAATTGGAGTATATTTCTTGGAATGGAGTAACTATTTCTTTTTCAGTTTTAAAAAAGATTTGCCCAAAAACATGGGAGCAAAGTTGTGAATAACTGAATTTGTAAGATTTTTCTATTTTCAAAATTTTTTGAATCTGCAAAGTTATTGGAGTTTCGACATAAAATTTGATATGTGTTGATATTTTCTTTTGACACTTGGCATTATTACATGCTAATAAAAAAGCCAACGAATAAACATGAGAGTCCAATTTTTTGAATAGATATCTGTTCTAAAAGAAAAGTTGTCTAAAGAGAAACGTGGGAACTGGAATTGGAGTATATTTCTTGGAATGGGAGTAACTATTTCTTTTTCAGTTTTAAAAAAGATTTGCCCAAAAACATGGGAGCAAAGTTGTGAATAACTGAATTTGTAAGTTTTTTCTATTTTCAAAATTTTTTGAATCTCCAAAGTTATTGGAGTTTCGACATAAAATTTGATATGTGTTGATATTTTCTTTTGACACTTGGCATTATTACATGCTAATAAAAAAGCCAACGAATAAACATGAGAGTCCAATTTTTTGAACAGATATCTGTTCAAAAAGAAAAGTTGTCTAAAGAGAAACGTGGGAACTGGAATTGGAGTATATTTCTTGGAATGGGAGTAACTATTTCTTTTTCAGTTTTAAAAAAGATTTGCCCAAAAACATGGGAGCAAAGTTGTGAATAACTGAATTTGTAAGTTTTTTCTATTTTCAAAATTTTTTGAATCTCCAAAGTTATTAGAGTTTCGACATAAAATTTGATATGTGTTGATATTTTCTTTTGACACTTGGCATTATTATATGCTAATAAAAAAGCCAACGAATAAACATGAGAGTCCAATTTTTTGAATAGATATCTGTTCTAAAAGAAAAGTTGTATAAAGAGAAACGTGGGAACTGGAATTGGAGTATATTTCTTGGAATGGGAGTAACTATTTCTTTTTCAGTTTTAAAAAAGATTTGCCCAAAAACATGGGAGCAAAGTTGTAAATAACTGAATTTGTAAGTTTTTTCTATTTTCAAAATTTTTTGAATCTCCAAAGTTATTGGAGTTTCGACATAAAATTTGATATGTGTTGATATTTTCTTTTGACACTTGGCATTATTACATGCTAATAAAAAAGCCAACGAATAAACACGAGAGTCCAATTTTTTGAATAGATATCTGTTCTAAAAGAAAAGTTGTCTAAAGAGAAACGTGGGAACTGGAATTGGAGTATATTTCTTGGAATGGGAGTAACTATTTCTTTTTCAGTTTTAAAAAAGATTTGCCCAAAAACATGGGAGCAAAGTTGTGAATAACTGAATTTGTAAGTTTTTTCTATTTTCAAAATTTTTTGAATCTCCAAAGTTATTGGAGTTTCGACATAAAATTTGATATGTGTTGATATTTTGTTTTGACACTTGGCATTATTACATGCTTTTGCTTCTTTTTTTATATATATATAGATATAGATTAATTTATTATGCATGCCAATTTAGTTTTACTATTTTTTTGTTATGTTGCTTTCAAGCACTTTAATAATTAGATTTCTATATTATATATACTACATATATTTATATAGCCATGTATAAGAGCAATTTATAAATATACATATATGGTTTACAAGAAATTGCCTTAAACAAAAAAATTATAAAAAAAAGTCCGGAAATAAAAAATCCGTTAGGCCCGCTAAACCCACGAGCCCAACCCATTTAGCCCAGTACCATATGGGTTTAGGCCCGTCATGGACTGGTTCTACCCGTTGAGCCCACGAAGTCCGGGACCGCTAAGCCCAAGCCCGTTTAGCCCATTTAGGCCTGGGCCCGGACCACCATACAGCATTACTTGTATAACAGTGTCGTGGGCCTTTCTAGTCCAACTATCCATAACATCATTAACAGGCCCAATAAGCTTGGAGGCATTAAATTCAAGGGAGAATGACAAAAATAGGACATTTTAGCATCACGGTTGATTCTTTAATCCCGCTAATCGAAGTTTGGAAAAACTGCCCCATGCCATAATTTTTCTCAAGCAGAATTTTAAAGCACGCAACAATTGTGATAGTCATCAGAATTTTGTCATAAATTCAGACAAATCACCAGAATTTTCAGTCACAAATTATAGTAAGCGTAAGGATAAATTTCCTAATTTTTTTAAACGAGATAAAAAAATAAATAGTGATGAGATTTTGAGTCAAAAAGCTTAATTAGTAGTTAAGAATGTTCTATACACTATCATTAATTCTTACTGGTTTCCTGGAAGTGGCTAATTAAGAAACTGCAAGAGCTTCTTTCTTAAAGGGTGTCTTCTAGAGTTTTAGCCTTTTAGGTGTGCTTCCTCATTCGTACTCATTTTCAATATCTATAAATATTGTATTGTGTCTCTTATGGTAGTAACCGATTGGTATTATTGCATGTCATTCTACTTTTGGTTTATATTTAGATAATTATTTATTTGATTTATCCCGGATTTACTAACATTGTTTTGTTTTGTTTGTTGATTTCCTCTCCCTTTTTCTGAGCCGAGGGTCGGCCGGAAACAGCCTCTCTACCCTTTCGGGTAGGGGTAAGGCCTGTGTACGTATTACCCTCCCCAGACCCCACTTTGTGGGAACATACTGGGTAGTTGTTGTTGTTGTTTGTTTTCAATATCTATAAACATTTATTCGCATCAAATGTTTATATTCAATCATATCATTTTATTTTGGTTAAGTAAAAAATCAGGTGAGAAAGTAAACTAATTAATCATGATTAATTTTGCAAAAATAATTTTAGACTTCAGTATAAATTATGTGAAAGAAGTAAAGTTAGATCGCAACATATTGTTTTCTTGTTACTTTGAAAGTTTTGGTACGCAGTAATGGGGCGAAATTCAAAATAGGCAAATTTACCGGTAGTAATTGAAAAGGAGATACAGTTTCAAAACTAATTAAGATTTAGTCGTTTTTCATGTAAAGATAAATATGAACGAAAACATTGATCAAAATCCAAAAAACATTCCGGTATATATTTATACTGGAGTTCGAATTTTTTACATATGAACTTTCAGATAATATATTGGAGTTTTAGCATAATATGCTTGAAGTTCATACACATGTGTTGCAATCTCGAAATATTATGCAGCAACTTTCTGTGTGCTGAAGTTCCAATATAATATGTTAAAGTTTATATACAAGACTACCAATCTCCAATTTATTATGTTGGAATTTTTCGTATTGCAGCGAAATAATAGCTATTTTTCTATAATTTTACAAATACTTACTATTATTTTTTAACTATCAACCCGAAATCTGACTATTTCGTGTTATTTTCACGCGGTAATGTGATACTGATCCATTATACCATGTCGATATTGATTTACAATTGTTGTCGTTAGATATAAAGTACTAAAAATAATAAGATGTTGGCTTTAATGCACAACTTGCTAATTTGGCAAGTTCAGAGGTTGATATTTTTATTTTTAGGAAATAAATGTACTGGAATTTCTAGCTAGACTAATTCAATGCTAATAATTCTTAATAGCTTGAGGTATTTGGCCAAGATTTTGGAAGGAAAAAAGTGCTTTTGATGAGAAACATAAAAAAGTAGCTTCTCTCCAAAATTATTTTTTGAGAAGCACTTTTGAGAAAAATTCACTTAGAACAATTTTTTAAAGCTTGGTCAAATACTAATTGTTATTTATAAGTGCTTTTTAAAGTAATTAGTCAAACACGAATTGCTTCTTACCAAAAGTAATTCTGATAAAAATATTTTTTAAAAAACTATTATTAAGATAAGCTAATTTTTACAGCTTGGCCAAATGAGCTATAAGTTAAGCAAATGGCAGTGAAGTTCTTACGTGTCAATAAACACAATAACTTAACACCTATTTACTTATTCTGCAATCTAGTTCCACATCCTTTTTTTTTTCCCGATATACATTTTTACTACTAAAAAGTTAAAATATATATATATATATATATATATATATATATATATATATATATATATATATATATATATATATGATCTTCGATGTTTGGTGTTTTACCCCCATACAGTTAAAGATATTTTTATTTCAGATTTTTACTAGAATAATGTGGAGTCAAATATGATTGTCAATAGGAAATGAATGGGTATATATAGTTTTTTCTTCAAGTAATTGTTAAGAATTTGTCCTGAATTTCTTATTTTACTTGAATTTATTTTTTTAGTTGAATGAAGAGTAGCATATTAACCATAATTATTTTAATTTTGCTAAAAGAAAGTATAGATTCTCTTCTAGAGTTGACAAATCTCTTTCTCGTAGGAAAAGCTTGTCGGCTATAAATTAAGGATCCCTTCTATCACGATCCAAACCTGGTTGTGATGCCCAACCCTAAAGTTAGGCAAGCTAGATCAACAACTATTTCCAAATAGAAAACCAAAGGTGCATGGAGTAGGGGTGAGTACTAAGTACTCAATGAGTAAAAAGTATATAATAATAGTTGAAAGCAGGAAATCTACACAATACCACAGAGCAAAGCTAAACTACAGTCTAATATCTACTACAAACTAACAACAACAGCAAATCACAATTAGCACAGATAATTTACAGATAAAAATGCAATGCAATGCACCTGACCGCTATGTCGCGTAGCCCAATCCGTTTAACGTCGACGGCGGTCACTAGGCGTTTGTACAGACTCCGGAGGGGCTCCTTCAGCCCAAGCGCAATATTCATATCATCTGATGTGGCGTGCAGCCCGATCCATCCTCAGTCCACAACATGCATATGAGTCACACAACAGTTCAAATTAATTATTTCCAGGTTCCAGTTCATTAATAATGAAAATACTTTAATTTTATTTAATTTTTAAAGAACAGGTGACTTAGCATTTCATAATAGTGATTCCAAACCAGGACTGAGATCGGTGATTAAGCAAACCAAGCTATCACATATATACTTATCCCCTAGGGATACTACAGGTCGACACAAGGCCCCAAACATGGCTTACAACCCACAAATATATCTATCACAGTGTGTGTTTCAACCGCCAATATAATATTATTCATATTCGGGATGGACCAAGTCTCAATCCCCCATCATAACCAATCCCCCACGTGCCATGGGGTGCGAGCCACGCCCTAATAGCGTCACAATGTGCTAAGCCGGGGTTTCGAACCCTCAGGCTACCATATACACTAACTACTCACCTCTAGCCGGTCGTGGACTCGTCCGCGATATATTTTCCCCTCAAATTTGCTGCCTCATGCGTCGAATCTAGTCAAAACCACAGCAATTATATCAATATGGGTCAAAGAAACATAATCCAATCAAATTTACTTGAAAAACGCAATAATACGCGAAGTTGGTAAAACTTGAGCCCCGGTCCCACTACTCAAAAAATTTCGAAATTTATACCAACGAATTCCTCGTCTCGCCACGGGTCCGTGCATATAAAATTTATCGAAATCGGAGTTCGAATGGCCTTTCGAAACCCAAAAACTCGTTTTCAAAATTTGTGCCCTAGTTCTTCACAATTCCTACCCAATTTCATGAATTTTGGTGTTGATTGTAGCATAATATCTTGTTTTTGAGTCAAGAAACTTACCTCCAGCGATTACCCGTTGATTTCACTCTTCAAAGCTCCTAAAACCCTCTCTAGACGAAGTGAAATTAGTGAAAATATGATTAGGGCTGCGTCTGAAATTTAGAAACATACATGGAGTCTCAAATAAATGTGGATATCTGCTCCGCATCTCCTGCTCGGTCTCCCAAGTTGCTTCCTCCACGGGACGACCTCTCCACTGCACTTTCACTGAAGCTGATCTCAACTTACGAACCTGTCGACCCAAAAATGGCTTCCGCCTCCACATCATAGGCCAAGTCCTTATCCAGCTGTATCGTGCTGAAGTCTAACACGTGAGACGGATCTCCAACGTACTTCCGGTGCATAGATACATGGAACACCGGGTGAACTCCCGACAAGCTGGGTGGCAAAGAAAGCATATAGGCCACCTCCCCAACTTTCCTATGCACCTCAAAAAGTCCAATGAACCTTGGGCTCAGCTTTCCTTTCTTTTCAAACCTCATAACGCCCTTCATAGGCGAAACCTTCAGCAACACCTTCTCGCCCACTAAATAAGACACATCTCGAACCTCCCAGTCCGCATAACTCTTCTGACGCGACTGAGCTGTGCAAAGTCTCTCCTGAATCACCTTCACCTTGTCTAAGGCATCCTGAACTAAATCTGTCCCCAATAATCTAGCCTCGCCGAGCTCAAACCAACCGATTGGAGACCAACACCACCTCCTATATAAGGCTTCATACGGCGCCATCTGAATGTTGGACTGATAGCTATTATTATAAGCAAACTCCTGCAAGAGGGAAGTAATCAGCCCAAGAACCTCCAAAATAAATGACGCAATCACACAACATGTCCTCCGGCATCTGAATTGTACGCTCGGACTGCCCATCCGTATGCGGGTGTGCTCAACTTTACATGTGAACCCAACTCTCGCTGAAATGTCCTCCAGAACTGCAAAGTAAACTGAGTACCTCTGTCTGATATGATAGAAACTGGAACTCCATGCAATCTCACAATCTCACGGATGAATATCTCTGCTAACCGCTCCGAGGAGTATGTAGTACACACAGGAATGAAATGAGCTGACTTGATCAGCCTATCCACAATCACCCAAACTGAGTCAAACTTCCTCGTTGTCCGAGGGAGTCCACTAACAAAGTCCATAGTAATCCTTTCCCACTTCCACTTGGAAATATCATTACGTTGGAACACACCACCAGGCCTCTGATGCTCATACTTGACCCGCTGACATTTTAGGGACCGTGCCACATGATTCACAATATCTTTCTTCATCTTTCTCCACCAATAATGCTGCCTTAAATCCTGATACATCTTTACGGCACCTGGATGAATAGAATACCGCCAGCTGTGGGCCTCCTCCAATATCAACTTACGAAGGCCATCAATATTGGGCACGCATATCTGGCCCTGCATCTGTAACACACCATTACTATCAATAGTGACATCTCTGGAATCATCATGCTGAACTCTATCCTTAAGGACAAGCAAGTGTGGATCATTGTCACGACCCGGATTTTTTTCCCAACATCGGGATCGTGATGGCGCCTACTCGTGGTAGCTAGGCAAGCCACTATATTCATACTATCCTATTTTTAACACAATTGTAACTAAATAATTGCGGAATACTTTATCGAAATAGAAATAACTAAATACAAAGTGAAAATCATACCGAAATCCTCTACCCAAGACGTGGAGTCACCAACTCACGAACTACTATGGAATACTACACATAAAAGTCTGAAGGAAATATAACATAATTCTGTTTGTCTCGGAACAAAGAGACTACGGCTAATAACATAAATAAAGAGAGAGACGCCGGGCCTGCGGACGTCTGCAAGCTACCTCGGTCTCAAATATGATCAACTCCCACGCAATCGATTTACTGCTGCTGCTGCTGCTCCTGATCGTAACCTGGACCTGTGCAAAAACGCACAGAAGTGTAGCATCAGCACAACCGACCCCATGTCTGGTAAGTGCCTGGCCTATCCCGGCGAAGTAGTGACAAGCCTAGGACCAGACACTCACATAAACCTGTGCAATTCAATATATATATATATGTGTACCCCAAAATAACAAGCTGTGCAATTCAATGTATATATATATGTACATAAACATTTACAAGGAAATACTCTACCCTGCAATAACAATCAATAACTCATAATATCCACATTAATCTAATCCACATAATTAAATCTTACTTTCGTGTCTCAATTCTTTATTTTTCTTTTCATATCTCGTGGTAGGCGTACCACCTGCTCCCAACTGTATCAATAAATTATATCTTGTGGTAGGCATACCACCCGATCTCATTGTATCAATAATTATATTTTGTGGTAGGCGTACCACCCGATCCCAATTCTTTAATATATATATTACCACCAATAACAAGAATTAACCAAGTAATAACACCATAAGGAATATCTCAAAGAACTCAACAATTAACAACAGTTAATAAGTTCACAAGGAAAACAAGGTATAATGGAAACACAAGTAATATCAAGTCAAGGAATGGCAAATAGTTGCACGGCATCACCCAAATAAAATATAATGGAAAAACAAGTAATATCAAGTCAAGGAATGGCAAATAGTTACACGGCATCACCCAAATAAAATATAATGGAAAAAAATAAGTAATATCAAGTCAAGGAATGGCAAATAGTTGCACGGCATCACCCAAATAAAATATAATGGAAAAACAAGTAATATCACTTCAAGAAATAGCAAGCAGTTGCACGCACGGCATCACCCTTCGTGCTTTTACTCTCATCCTCACATCCATAGTACGGCATGATCCTTCGTACACGGTTCAATAACAGGGCACGGCATGATCCTTCGTGCATAATCAATAATAGGGCACGGCATGATCCTTCGTCCATAATCAATAAATAAACATGGCACGGCATTAACCTTCGTGCATAATCAATAATAGGGCACGGCATGATCCTTCGTGCATAATCAATAAATAACAGGGCACGGCATGATCTTTCGTGCATAATCAATAAAACATGGCACGACATTAACCTTCGTGCATAAATAAATAAACATGGCACGGCATCACCGTTCGTGCATTATCACTCTTCCTCACCCAAATAACAATCACAGTTAAGGGCAAAGAAAGAAGCAGTAATTCATAAACCCGTCCCATCAAGGGCAATCAATAATTATCTTCACAACAAGTCCCAACAAGGGAGAACAATAACAATTCATCCGTAATATATCTCAAAATAATCATTTTCCAACGACTCACGGTCATACTAGACGCTAGTGTATGGATGCTCGTCACCACAGCCCATACACCACACTCGATCACATAACACATAACACATAATCCTATTCCCTCAAGCTAGGATAGAACAAACACTTACCTCGAATGCTTATGAACAATTCAATCCGTGGAAATGTCTTTTTCTATAAACTTGGCTCCAATCCAATCATATCTATACACAATTGATTTAATATCATCAATTCTACTCAACAAACTAATTCTTAAGACCAAATACAACTTTTACAACATTCTGCCCGAAATAGTGAATTTCAACTCCGGGCCCACATGGTCGGAATTCGGGGTTAGGACCAAAATCCGATTACCCATCCCCCCACGAGTTCATATATATAATTTGTTTCAAAATCGGACCTCAATTCGAGGTCCAATTCCCCAATTTATGAAAAAAAACCCTATTTTCTAACAAAAACAAGAATTCTACCATGAAAATCATTGATTTCTTATGAAAAACATGTTTAATGATGTTAGGAATTGAAAGAATTAAGTAAAAAGTGACTTACAATCGTTTTGATGAAGAAGAAATCCTTGAAGAATCGCAAATGAGTGTTTTGGTTTTGTAAAATGTGAAGAAATGACTGAAATTCGTGTTTTTCAGGTCTCTGTGTTCGCATTTGCGAACATGGGTTCGCAATTGCGAACCCCGACCAATTTCTAGAGTTTGAAAAATAAGCTAAGGGTGGGAAGTTCGCATTTGCGAACATTTGTTCGCATTTGCGAACTAATGTTCGCATTTGCGAACACATGCTGTATAGGCAGTGTTCGCATTTGTGAACAATGGTTCGCATTTGCGAACCAAGGCAGTGTTGGGGAATGTTCGCATTTGCGAACATAGGCTGGGCCAAAGGGGGCTTCGCATTTGCGATGAATGTTCGCATTTGCGAGCCTGTCCCCCTTCGCAATTGCGAGAAAACTTCGCAATTGCGAAGCCAACAGCTGGATGAAAAACCAGCAGTTAAAAAAATTCAGAGTTTCATCCAACGGCCTATCAAATCTTTACCCGAGCCCCCCGGGCTCCAAACCAAACATGTACACAACCTCAAAAACACATTATGGACTTGTTCTTGCGATCATATCGCCAATATCACTTCGTTTTAATCAAATCAAGCCTCAAACTCATGATTTTCATACTTTTGATTTTCAAAACTTCTTAACATTGGAACTCAAGGTCCAAACACCTCAAACGACATCCGAATGTCACCAAACTTTACAGAAATCACATATATAATATTTAAGACTTGTACCGGGCGTCGGAACCAAAATACGAGCCCGATACCAAGGTCAATTAATTTATTTCCTTTAACAATTACATCAAAACAATTTCATAGAAAAATTCATAACTTGGGATCTAGGCCTCAGAATTCGACTCCGGACGCATGTCCAAGTCCCATATTTTCCTACGGACCTTTCGGGACCATCCAATCTCGAGTCCGGATACGTTTACCAAAAATGTTGACCGAAGTCAACCATATCAATATTAATATCATTTTTATCCAAATTTCTCATAGAATTCATATTTTCTATCACAAAATCTTTTCGGCTACATTCGTGCACGTAAATCGAGGCAACATAGAATGAGGTTTTTAAGGCCTCAGAAGTTCGAAATGATTAATTAAATCTCCACCTCTAAAACAACCGTTCGTCCTCGAACGGACAAAAGAAAGAAGTACCTGAGTCAGGAAACAAATGAGGATATCGGCTCCGCATGTCAGACTCGGACTCCCAGGTCGATGCCTCAGGAGGCTGACCTCTCCACTGAACATGCATAGAAGGATAACTCTTCGACCTCAACCGTCGAACCTGCCGGTCTAGAATAGCCACCGGTTCCTCCTCGTAAGATAGATCATTGTCCAATTGGACAGTACTGAAGTCTAACACATGTGTGGGATCGCCGTGGTATCTCCGAAGCATAGATACATGAAAAACTGGATGCACAGCTGATAAGCTAGGCGACAGAGCTAGTCTGTAAGCCACCCCTCCCACTCGTCTAGAATCTCAAATGGACCAATATACCTAGGGCTCTGAGCTTGCCCTTCTTCCCGGACCTTATCACGCCCTTCATAGGTGACACTCGGAGTAATACTCGCTCCCCAATCATGAAAGTTATGTCTCGAACCTTGTGATCTGCATAGCTATTTTGTCTAGACTGAGCTGTGCGAAGCCTATCTTGAATAATCTTGACTTTATCTAAGGCCTCCTGGAATAAATTTGTACCGAATAACCGAGTTTCTCCCGGTTCAAACCATTCAACCGGAGAACGACACCGCCTACCATAAAACGCTTCATAAGGAGCCATCCGGATGCTCGATTGATAACTATTATCATAAGCAAACTCTGCCAAAGGCAGGAATTGATCCCATCAGCATCTAAGGTGACCTGATTAGCACCTCCTCGCTGGACCGTGTCTCTAAGGTCACATAAATAGGAATCATTATATTGTTGATCGCGGATAAGCTCCAATAATGAAGAGCGAGCGATCGCACAAGCTAGTGCTCGACTAGGCTCAGAAATATCCAACCTCACAAATCGATTGGCCAAGGACCGAACATCCAAAGCAATTGGCCTCTGATTGACTGGAATATAAACAAGACTGCCCATACTGGCTGACTTCCTACTCAAAGCGTCAGCCACCACGTTTTCTTTTTCCCTGATGATATAAAAAGGTGACATCATAATCTTTCTCTGCAATACCAGCCACCTTCTCGGCCTCAAATTCAACTCTTTTGTTTAAACAAATACTGAAGACTCTTATGATCGATGTATACTTCACATACTACACCATACAAATAATGCCTCCAGATCTTCAATGCGTGAATAATCGCCGCAAATTCTAGATCATGCACTCGGTAATTCTTTTCATGCATCTTCAGCTGCCTCGAAGCATAGGCAATAACCTTGCCATCCTGCATTAACACTGCACCAAGCTCTGTACGAGATGCGTCACAATAAACTGTATAAAGTCCCATACCTGTGGGTAAAACCAATATCGGTGCTGTGGTCAAGGCTGTTTTGAGCTTTTGAAAGCTCGCCTCACATTCATCCGACCATTCAAATTGAACACTTTTCTGTTTGATCCTGGCCGTTTATCAACGAAGATCCAAAAAACCCCTCGCCGATAATAACCCGCTAATCCCAAGAAACTCCAAATCTCTCTGGCTGATGTTAGTCTAGGTCAGTCCTTGACTGCCTCAATCTTCTTCGGATCAACCTGAATACCTGCTGCCGTCACAATATGACCCAGGAATGCAACTGAACTTAGCCAAAATTCACACTTCGAAATTTTTGCATATAGTTAGCTATCTTTCAGAGTCTGCAAAGTCACTCTGAGATGTTGCGCATGCTCCTCATGACTGCAGGAGTATGTCAATATGGAAATAATGAAGACTACAACGAACAAGTCTAAATAAGGCACGAACACACTCATGCGTATGCACATATCCATGACTCTGAAGTCTGGCCATAAGAGTTATTCTTAAATTACAACATTGTCAATTAACCCTGTTATCAAATACCTTATTCTACAAATCCCACTTTACTCAGAATGAGGTATGGTGACCTCGTGATTATTTTCCCGAATTAATGCGTCATATTTATCCTTACCCGGTGCTCGTCTCAAAGGCTAAGCTCAACGGTTTCAAAATAGAAATGGCTAAATATGAATAGAAACTATACAAGAATTGTCAAATAGTCCTAACGGACATGACTCTTATTTACGAATGCGATACGAAAGTATTAATTCATAAAAAAGAATTTTAAACACATAAACTCTTACTACCAGGACCCAGTCCTCATATGATATCCACCGCAAGCTTGAAGCTCGGCTTAGAAATATTTCACATTATGCCAAAAATTGGAGGATCTCATCCTCAACTCCGAATCACAGTGCTTGCACATCATATCATCTGAAATTTTTCATTTCCTTTCTTTCTTCCTTTCAATAATTGTCCGTCAAAGATAATCACGACATAAAATAAGCCCTCATACTGATAGGGAGCACAATTAACGATTAAAATTAGTTATCCCGAAAATTATATCAAAACCCACCTGTAATAAGTAATATAAAGTCACTCTTAGCCTCATGGATATTTTAGTGACTAACACCTAATAATAGGGATGTCTATCCTCATGTAATATCTCAACGTGAGTATTTCCCTAAGTAGATTTGATGATTACGATGCTCGCTCATGAATGGAGTATGTTAAAAGGACTCGCCTAAATTTTCTTTCAAAAACCAAATCAAATTAAGGGAAAATTATTCTGTCTATAACAATCTGAATTATACGTGTGATGACCACATTTGGTGTAGTGACCTCCCTCATATCATAAAAATTATATCAATGGTTGGGTCTCCACCTCTAGGATTTTCACCTCCACCTCTAACATCATAACCTCTACATCTGGCTGGCCATGTAGGATGATTATTAACTGCAATGGAGCGTGTAGCCTGAGTGCTTTCCTAAAATTGTATTTCTCCAATATTCCACATTCACAGCAATTCCTTTAAGGATCACTTAACTTATTGCTCATGGCAATATATATTCGGACACAGTCATTGTGACCTGGTACAACCGTTCAGATCGCATATACTACATATTGCAGAGAATCTCGAGGTGACGTCTTCATAACATTTTCTAAAAATAGAGTTTAGTAGATAGCGTTGCATTGGCCGGCTTGCCCTCTTGGTAATCTTGTCACAAACATTGATGGCCAATTTCCTCTTTTGCTATGTTGGCTTAACACCGTTGAGCTACCCCGTTTACTCACAAACTCTTCGTTATTCTTCTGGGGCGATTTCTTACCCCATGAAATGAACCAACCTTAAATATGTATAAATTATTTAGAGGACCTTTCTATACCATATATATATAGTCCAATAACTCACCATATTTGTCCTTCACAACTCCAACACATCGACCGGACGTCAAGGTCCGTTGAAACCCAACACGATTTATTAGGTGATCTCCTGATATAATTGCACCTTCCGTTGGGACCATAACTGGTGTGGTAAATACATTATCTTCCCACTATTTCTGTGTGCCTTCTGTAGCACAGTAAAATGAACTCCTCGCATTCGACTATTCCCACGTTCTGTAATTCCTCATAAGAACCGTCAAGCACAATCTCGTGGGTTCTCAAAAGATGCACCGCTGAAGGTGGTAGCGAAGACTTTGGTGAAACCTATCTGTCCTCCATAAAACTTTTGAAGGCATAGTTGATCTATCACCAGCCTGTGCCATTGTTCGGCTGGATAAGCAGTACGTGACTACGCCATTCGTGGGAAGACAAGAGTGGAAATTTAACTTAACACTTTGAAGAACAAATTCGCACGATAAGAAAGAACAAATAAGAGACTCTTTCCTAACTCAATAGACTCTGGAGGACAAGTACAGACGTCTCCGTACCTACCTCTCAAACTCTACTAAGCTTGTTCGTGAGTGGTGAGACCTATGTAACCTAGAGCTCTGATACCAACTTGTCACGACCCAGATTTTTTTCCCAACATCGGGATCGTGATGGCGCCTACTCGTGGTAGCTAGGCAAGCCACTATATTCATACTATCCTGTTTTTAACACAATTGTAACTAAATAATTGCGGAATACTTTATCGAAATAGAAATAACTAAATACAAAGTGAAAATCATACCGAAATCCTCTACCCAAGACGTGGAGTCACCAACTCACGAACTACTATGGAATACTACACATAAAAGTCTGAAGGAAATATAACATAATTCTGTTTGTCTCGGAACAAAGAGACTACAGCTAATAACATAAATAAAGAGAGAGACGCCGGGCCTGCGGATGTCTGCAAGCTACCTCGGTCTCAAATGTGATCAACTCCCACGCAATCAATTTACTGCTGCTGCTGCTCCTGATCGTAACCTGGACCTGTGCAAAAACGCACAGATGTGTAGCATCAGCACAACCGACCCCATGTGCTGGTAAGTGCCTGGCCTATCCCGGCGAAGTAGTGACAAGCCTAGGACCGGACACCCACATAAACCTGTGCAGTTGCAATATATATATATATATATGTACATAAACATTTATAAGGAAATATATATATATGTACATAAACATTTATAAGGAAATACTCTACTCTGCAATAACAATCAATAACTCATAATATCGACATTAATCTAATCCACAGAATTAAATCTTACTTTCGTGTCTCAAATCTTTATTTTTCTTTTCATATCTCGTGGTAGGCGTACCACCCGCTCCCAACTGTATCAATAAATTATATCCTGTGGTAGGCATACCACCCGATCTCATTGTATCAATAATTATATTTTGTGGTAGGCGTACCACCCGATCCCAATTCTTTAATATATATATTACCACCAATAACAAGAATTAACCAAGTAATAACACCATAAGGAATATCTCAAAGAACTCAACAATTAACAACAGTTAATAAGTTCACAAGGAAAACAAGGTATAATGGAAACACAAGTAATATCAAGTCAAGGAATGGCAAATAGTTGCACGGCATCACCCAAATAAAATATAATGGAAAAACAAGTAATATCACTTCAAGAAATAGCAAGCAGTTGCACGGCATCACCCTTCGTGCTTTTACTCTCATCCTCACATCCATAGTACGGCATGATCCTTCGTACATGGTTCAATAACAGAGCACGGCATGATCCTTCGTGCATAATCAATAATAGGGAACAGCATGATCCTTCGTGCATAATCAATAAATAAACATGGCACGGCATTAACCTTCGTGCATAATCAATAATAGGGCACGGCATGATCCTTCGTGCATAATCAATAATAAACATGGCACGGCATTAACCTTCGTGCATAAATAAATAAACATGGCACGGCATCACCCTTCGTGCATTATCTCTCTTCCTCACCCAAATAACATTATCACTCTTCCTCACCCAAATAACAATCACAGTTAAGGGCAAAGAAAGAAGCAGTAATTCATAAAGTGTCCCAACAAGGGCAATCAATAATCATCTTCACAACAAGTCCCGACAATGGAGAACAATAACAATTCATCCGTAATATATCTCAAAATAATCATTTTCCAACGACTCACGGTCATACTAGACGCCAGTGTATGGATGCTCGTCACCACAGCTCATACACCGCACTCGATCACATAACACATAACACATAATCCTATTCCCTCAAGCTAGGATAGAACAAACACTTACCTCGAATGCTTATGAACAATTCAATCCGTGGAAATGTCTTTTTCTTTCAACTTGGCTCCAATCCAACCATATCTATACACAATTGATTTAATATCATCAATTCTACTCAACAAACTAATTCTTAAGACCAAATACAACTTTTACAACATTCTGCCCGAAATAGTGAATTTCAACTCCGGGCCCACATGGTCGGAATTCGGGGTTAGGACCAAAATCCGGTTACCCATCCCCCCACGAGTTCATATATATAATTTGTTTCAAAATCGGACCTCAATTCGAGGTCCAATTCCCCAATTTATGAAAAACACCCTATTTTCTAACAAAAACAAGAATTCTACCATGAAAATCATTGATTTCTTATGAAAAACATGTTTAATGATGTTAGGAATTGAAAGAATTAAGTAAAAAGTGACTTACAATCGTTTTGATGAAGAAGAAATCCTTGAAGAATCGCAAACGGGTGTTTTGGTTTTGTAAAATGTGAAGAAATGACTGAAATTCGTGTTTTTCAGGTCTCTGTGTTCGCATTTGCGAACATGGGTTCGCAATTGCGAACCCCGACCAATTTCCGGAGTTTGAAAAATAAGCTAAGGGTGGGAAGTTCGCATTTGCGAACATTTGTTCGCATTTGTAGGCTGTTTAAGGCAGTGTTCGCATTTGCGAACCAAGGCAGTATAGGGAATGTTCGCATTTGCGAACATAGGTAGGCACCGGGGACCTTCGCAAATGCGAACAATTGTTCACATTTGCGAACAAGGCTGGGTCAATGGGGCTTCGCATTTGCGATCAGGGTTCGCATTTGCGAGCCCTGCCTTGTACTGCCCCCTTCGCAATTGCGAAAGCTTCGCAATTGCGAAGCCAACAGCTGGGTGAAAAACCAGCAGTTCAAAAATTCAGAGTTTCATCCAACGGCCTATCAAATCTTTACCCGAGCCCCCCGGCTCCAAACCAAACATGTACACAACCTCAAAAACACATTATGGACTTGTTCGTGCGATCATATCGCCAATATCACTTCGTTTTAATCAAATCAAGCCTCAAACTCATGATTTTCATACTTTTGATTTTCAAAACTTCTTAACATTGGAACTCAAGGTCCAAACACCTCAAACGACATCCGAATGTCACCAAACTTTACATAAATCACATATATAATATTTAAGACTTGTACCGGGCGTCGGAACCAAAATACGAGCCCGATACCAAGGTCAATTAATTTATTTCCTTTAACAATTACATCAAAACAATTTCATAGAAAAATTCATAACTTGGGCTCTAGGCCTCAGAATTCGACTCCGGACGCATGTCCAAGTCCCATATTTTCCTACGGACCTCCCGGGACCATCCAATCTCGGGTCCGGATCCGTTTACCAAAAATGTTGACCGAAGTCAACCATATCAATATTAATATCATTTTTATCCAAATTTCTCATAGTATTCATATTTTCTATCACAAAATCTTTCCGGCTACATGCTCGGATCATGCACGTAAATCGAGGCAACATAGAATGAGGTTTTTAAGGCCTCAGAAGTTCGAAATGATTAATTAAATAAGTGATGACCCTTTGGGTCGTCACAATCATCATACTGGCGCTCTCGAATACGGTCATATAAGGAAGACCGAGATACCACGCAAGCCACCACGCGACTGGGCTCAGAAATATTCAGCCTTACCATCCAATTAGCTAGAGCCTGAACATCAACTGCAGGGGGCCTCTCCCCAACTGGAATGTACGCCAAGCCGCCCATACTAATAGCCTTCCAGCTTAAGGCATCGGCCACCATATTGGCCTTCCCGGGATGGTACAAGATGGTAATATCATAGTCTTTAAGCAATTCAAGCCATCTCCGCTGCCTCAAATTAAGATCTTTCTGCTTAAATAAATGTTGAAGGCTGTGATGGACTATATATACGTCATAAGATACACCATACAAGTAATACCTCCAAATCTTCAAGGCATGAACAATAGCAGCTAACTCTAAGTCGTGAAAAGTGTAGTTCTTCTCATGGGGCTTTAACTGACGAGAAGCATATGCAATAACTCTACCCTCCTACATTAATACACAATCGATCCCAACTCTTGAAACATTGCAATACACCGTATAAGACCCTGAAGCTGATGGAAACACAAGTACCGGAGTTGTGGTCAAGGTCGACTTGAGCTTCTGGAAGCTCTCCTCACATTCATCAGACCACACAAATAGAGCATTCTTCTGTGTCAACTTCGTCAAAGGTGAAGCAATAGACGAAAAACCTTGGACAAACCTGCGGTAATAGTTTTCCAAACCGAGGAAACTCTGGATCTTAGTAGCTGAGGACGGCCTAGGCCAATTCTGCACCGCCTCGAATTTCTGTGGGTCAACCTGAATACCATCACTGGACACTACATGTCCCATAAAAGTCACAGTATCAAGCCAGAACTCACACTTAGAGAATTTTGCATAAAGCTTTTTCTCTCTCAATCTCTGCAATACCACACTCAAGTGCTGTACGTGCTCCTCCTGGTTGCGTGAGAATACCAGGATATCATCAATAAATACGATCACGAAAGAATCAAGGTACGGCTGAAATACACTGTTCATCAAGTGCATGAATGCGGCTGGGGCATTAGTCAGCCCAAAAGACATCACCAGAAATTCATAGTGCCCATATCTCGTTCTGAAAGTTGTCTTCAGAATGTCTGAATCCCTAATCTTCAACTGGTGATAACCCGATCGAATGTCAATCTTAGGGAATACACTTGCTCCCTGAAGCTGATCAAACAAGTCCTCAATACGAGGTAATGGGTACTTATTCTTTACTGTCACCTTGTTCAACTGTTTGTAATCAATGCACATTCTCATTGTGCCATCTTTTTCTTCACGAATAATACCGGTGCACCCCAAGGTGACACACTCGGGTGAATGAATCCATTATATAAGAGTTCCTAAAGCTGTTATTTCAACTCTTTTAACTCACCTGGTGCCATGCGGTAGGGAGGAATAGAAATGGGCTGAGTGCCCGGCACCAAGTCAATGCCGAAATCGATATCCATGTCTGGCAGCATGCCCAGCAGGTCTACTGGAAATATATCCGGAAAATCCCTCACAACGTGGATCGAATCAAGACTGGGTGTCTCAGCCTCAACATCTCTAATGAAAGACAAATACGATAGACAACCCTTCACAATCATTCGTTGGGCTTTTATAAAGGAAATCACCCTGTTGGATACATAATCAGTCACGCCTCGCCACTCGATCCTCGGACTACCCGGAATAGCTTATGTGACTGTCTTGGCATGACATTCCAGAATCGCATGGTAATGAGATAACCAATCCATGCCTAGAATCACGTCAAAATCCACCATGCCCAATAATAATATGTCAACTCGGGTCTCCAGACCCCCAATAGTAACAAGACAGGATCGGTATACCTGATCCACAATAACTGTATCACCCAGCGGGGTGGACACATGAACGGGTAAGGCAAGAATACCGCGGTTCATACCCAAATGATGCGCAAAATATGAAGAAACATAGGAATAGGTAGATCCGGGATCAAATAAGACAGAAGCATCCCTGTGGAAGACTGAAATAATACCTGTGATGACTGCATTTGATGCACTAGCGTCCCTCATATCTGGAAGAGGGGCTGCGGCGTGCAACCCCGATACTTCCCTAGTCCACAACATGCATATGAGTTATACAACAGTTTAAATTATTTATTTAAAAGTTCCAGTTCATTAATAATGAAAATACTTTAATTTTATTTAATTTTCCAAGAACATGTGACTTAGCATTTAATAATAGTGATTCTAAACTAGGGCTGAGATCAGTGATTAAGCAAACCAAGATATCACATATATACCTATCCCCTAGGGATACTATAGGTCGGCACAAGGCCCCAAACATAGCTTACAACCCACAAATATATCTATCACAGTGTGCGTTTCAACCGCCAATATAATATTATTCATATTCGGGATGGACCAAGTCTCAATCCCCCATCATAACCAATCCCGCACCTGCCATGGGGTGCGAGCCACGCCTTAATAGCGTCATAATGTGCTATGCCGGGGTTTCGAACCCTCATGCTACCATATACACTAACTACTCACCTCTAGCCAGCCG
Source organism: Nicotiana noctiflora (assembly GCA_032618575.1). Taxonomy (NCBI): domain Eukaryota; kingdom Viridiplantae; phylum Streptophyta; class Magnoliopsida; order Solanales; family Solanaceae; genus Nicotiana; species Nicotiana noctiflora. The sequence continues at coordinate 49,653 of JASVEL010012622.1, forward strand.
TGAACTCGTTCGTGATACCTTTTCCCTTCAAATTTGCTGCCTCGTGCGTCGAATCTAGTCAAAACCACAGCAATTATATCAATATGGGTCAAAGAAACATAACCCAATCAAATTTACTTGAAAAATGCAATAATACGCGAAGTTGGTAAAACCCGAGCCCTGGGCCCACTTCCCGAAAAATTCCGAAATTCATACCAATGGATTTCTCGTCTCGCCACGAGTCGGTGCATATAAAATTTATCAAAATCGGAGTTCGAATGGCCTTTCAAAACCCAAAAACTCGTTTTCAAAATTTAGGCCCTAGTTCTTCGCAATTTCTACCCAATTTCATGAATTTTAGTGTTGATTCTAGCATAAAATCGTGTTTTTGAGTCAAGAAACATACCTCCAGCGATTACCCGTTGATTTCTCTTTTCAAAGCTCCCAAAACCCTCTCTAGACGAAGTGAAAATAGTGAAAATATGATTAGGGCCGTGTCTGAAATTTACCTCCTTCTATGCGATCGCAATGCCCCTATGCGATCGCATAAAGTAAAATTTTCGGCAATTTTTCCCTTCTATGCGATCGCATAGAGAAATCTCCCAGGGCCTCAAGTTTCTTCTCTGCTATCGCAACACTGAGTATGCGATCGCACTGTGCAACCTGCTAAACCTATGCGATCGCACCCTCTTGTACGCAATTGCATAGTGCAATTTCTCACACCCCTCCAGGTTCTTCTATGCGATCGCAATGACCCTATGCGATCGCATAGAGCAATCACTGACTGCAATTTTATGCTGCAACAACCAAGTTCAAAACTTCCCGTTGGGCATCCGAAATCATATCGAGGCCCTCGGGACCTCAACCAAAAGCACAAATGCATCACATTACTTCATTCAAACTTGCTCGCAACATAAAAACACCATCATAAACATCAAAATCACCAGTTTCTCACGGATTCAAGCCTAATTTTCATTAAAACTTCCGAAACTATCATTTGATCTAAAACCCGACCTAAACACCTCCGAATGATCTGAAACTTTGCACGCATATCTAAAATTACCTAACGGAGCTACTACAACTCTCAAAATTTTATTTCGAGCCACAGATCAAAATTTCACCTACCGTTTGGATTTCGCCAAAATTCAACCTTAGCCAATTCAAGCCTAAATCTACACCGGACCTCCGAATTCGATTCCGATTGCTCTTCTAAGTCATAAATCATCCCCCAAAACTAGTCGAATCTTCATAAATTCATTCCGAGCTTTCTAACTCATCGGTTGACTTTTCCAAACTATTCTTCTCATAAAGAGGTTTATTGCCTCATTTCAATCTAAATTCCATCCGATTTACTTCTAACTCTCCAAACACATATAAATTAACATGTTAAAGCATAAAATGAAGAAAATAGGGCGGTAACTCCCGTAACGACGGGTCGGGTCGTTACATTCTCCCCAACTTAAACAAATGCTCGTCCGCGAGCGAGTTAAGAAACATACCCGGAGTCTCAAATAAATGTGGATATCTGCGCCGCATCTCCTGCTCGGTCTCCCAAATTGCTTCCTCCACGGGATGACCTCTCCACTGCACTTTCACTGAAGCTATGTCTTTGGATCTCAACTTACGAACTTGTCGACCCAAAATGGCTACCGGCTCCACATCATAGGTCAAGTCCTCATCCAGTTGTATCGTGCTGAAGTCTAACACGTGTGATGGATCTCCAATGTACTTCCGGAGCATAGATACATGGAACACCGGGTGTACTCCCGACAAGCTGGGTGGCAAAGCAAGCATATAGACCATCTCCCCAACTTACCTAAGCACCTCAAAAGGTCCAATGAACCTTGGGCTCAGCTTTCCTTTCTTTCCAAACCTCATAACGCCTTTCATAGGAGAAAACTTCAGCAACACCTTCTCACCCACTGAATAAGACACATCTCGAATCTTTCGGTCCGCATAACTCTTTTGACGCGACTAAGCTGTGTGAAGTCTCTTCTGAATCACCTTCACCTTGTCTAAGGCATCATGAACTAACTCTGTCCCAAACAATCTAGCCTCGCCGGGCTCAAACCAACCGACTGGAGACCTACACTGCCTCCCATATAAGGCTTCATATGGCGCCATCTGAATGTTGGACCGATAGCTATTGTTATAAGCAAATTCCGCAAGAGGCAAGTAATCAGCCCATGAAACACCGAAATCAATGACACAAGCACGCAACATGTCCTCCAGTATCTGAATAGTACGCTCAGATTGTCCATCCGTCTGTGGATGAAATGCTGTGCTCAGCTCTACCTGTGAACCCAACTCTCGCTGAAATGACCTCCAGAACTAAGAAGTGAACTGGGTACCTCTGTCCGATATGATAGAAATGGGAACTCCATGCAATCTCACAATCTCACGTATGAATATCTATGCAAACCGCTCTAAGGAGTATGTAGTACACACATGAATGAAATGAGCTGACTTGGTCAGCCTTTCCACAATCACCCAAACCGAGTCAAACTTCCTCGCTGTCCGAGGGAGTCCACTAACAAAGTCCATAGTGATCATTTCCCACTTCCACTCGGGAATATCAATACGCTGGAACACACCACCAGACCTCTAATGCTCATACTTGACCTGCTGACAGTTTAGCCACCGTGCTACATGATTCACAATATCTTTCTTCATCTTTCTACACTAGTAATGCTACCTCAAATCCCGATACATCTTTGCGGCACCTGGATGAATAGAATACCACGAGCTGTGGGCCTCCTCCAATATCAACTCACGAAGGCCATCAACATTGGGCATGCATATCTGGCCCTGTATCCGCAACACACCATCACTATCAATAGTGACATCTCCGGCATCATCATGTTGAACTCTGTCCTTAAGGACAAGCAAGTGTGGATCATCATACTAGCGCTCTCGAATACGGTCATATAAGGAAGACCGAGATACCACGTAAGCCATCACCTGGATCCGTGGCGCAATGGTAGCGCGTCTGACCCCAGATCTTTTGGGAGTGTCATTTCGGTTTTCGCACTTTTCAGTATTTATTCATATTATTATTATTGACTCATATATTCTTCTTGAATTTGTCCTTTTGGGACTGGTCTTTAACTATGAAAATAGTTGTTGGTCTGGCTTGCCTAGCTTTAGGGTTGGGCGCCATCACGATCGGATTTGGGTCGTGACACCTTCTTCACACATAACACAATAGAATCCACAATGTAGTCATTATGAGAGTTTTATCTACGGGAAAATTTATTCTCTCATAAGTATTTTTTTTATATTAGTAAATCATATATATATATATAGGTCACTTGACCGAACTATATTAGTATAGTATACTTATTTGGTATATTTTCTTTTATGCTTGATTTTTCGTCACCAAAATTTACTTTATTAACTTTCGAATGATAGCATTATTATTTCGATCCCATATTAATATAGTACCTTCAGATAACATTTTGAAAGGGTTAATTTTCTTGAACTTCTTAAGGGATACGCTAGTACTAAATCACTTTTAGAATAGAGTATATTAAATAGTTTCAACATATTTACTGATAGGTCAAAGCTTAATTCTCCAGCACTTCCAGAAACAAACTTTATAGTAAAATGAATATTTAATTTGCAAAATGACATGTTTTAATTAATTTATTCTGCATTGTATAATATTATTCACCATGTCTAAAGGCTCAAGTTGGCAGGCAGTAAAGAGTTTCTAGAGAGGAATTTGACGTTTAAATTGGAGAAAATGTATTTAACTGGACTTTAGGAAATTAGGAGAAATTAGACAAGTAACTTTCTCTTTCTTCCATATTTAATGAGATGGATGAGATATTCAAATTCTAATAGAAAAAAAAAGGAAAATGCGAGCAAACTGTTCTCGACCAATATTTTAAAAGGCGGGGGCGTGAGGCAAGTCATTTTATTTCTGACGAGGCGAGGCGTAAGCCCTGAGACATGGGGCGTAAGTCCAACGGATCTTAAGATTCTATTAATTTTAAGAATTTTAAGATAGTATAAAATAAAATAAAATAATTAAATTATATTAAAATCATTATAAAATTATAACAAATAATCTACTTAAAATATTTATAAATTACAATTCAACTATGAATAATACAAAAAATATGACATATATCATAATATGAAAATTAGGTGCAACGTCGTTACAACTCAAACATCAAAAGTAATGTATTCGATACGAAATCTTATATGTATCTCTTAAGGAGTAATGAATCTTGAAAAAAATTTGATATTTCTTAGAATACTCCATTTATTTAATATACTTTCTATTTGGAAGAGAATCTAATAAAAACATAATTCATAATTTAATTATGATTCTCTAACATCATTTATTTTTAAGTTTCAACAAGTTACTAAAGCGGCATATAATTTACCACACAATACCATGGTAACTCACCTAGATAATACTGAGCTATTAATTAATAAGTATTGTACCTCGTAAACGTGAAAAAAAAGTATTTACAAAATAATTATAAAAAATTATGGACTATTATATAGTAAAGACATAACAAAAGTTAAGAAGTACATACCTTTTAAATGAAAGATTTATTAAAAATTAATTATCATAGCAGTCTTCGTGGATAATGTGCAATTATTTTTAACAACATAAAATACTCTCAACTTAATGATTTATGATTAAGAAAAAAGTAATTTTGAATAGTCAACGATTTAATAAACAAATTTGAGAATTTACAAGGTTAGTCACAATACGCTGAGCGTTGGGTGTGTCCGGGGCGTAAGCCCTGATGGCCGAGGCGTAAGTCTCATGGAACTAAGCCACACACATAAGTCCAAGGGCGTTTTACGAGTGTCCCGCCCCGAAACGAGCCATGAGCGAGTCCCAATTCTACTTTTTAAAACAAAGTTCCGACAATTGGGCAGCTAAAACCGGTCAAGGAGGTTAAATTTAGTTCCTTCGTAAATATTAAACTTGTTAAATACTGTAATCATAATTCTTTGTATTTAATATATGAACTACAGAATCCCCTTAACATAAAAGAAATTCTAGCACAATGATTAGGGGGGCTTAAAATTGATTTAAATCGCAAGTTCAAATTTTAAGTGTAACATGTAGTTGTGGAAGCAGAATTTTTCCTAAGGGAATTAAAAAAGAATCAAGTTCAAAAAGTTAAAAAGACTAGGAATTGAACTAACAACGTTGACCACTAAGTTACACTTTTGGGTGTTAATGAAATTCAAAATATAATATGTAGAGATGAATTTCACTTTATATATACAATATAATTTCCCGCTAAAGTGCGTTCTAAACCTCCTCCCGCTCCCATAAATCCAGCTCTAGGTATAACATTTTAAGTTTTCTGGTATAATTTGGCTCTGCTAGTGACTGTGACATACTCGCTCTGGTTTTTAAAGTTATGTGTATTACTTTAGTTTTTAGCATGCTTTAAAATGAATGTCCGTTTTAATATTTTGTATAACTCTTTAATTTTCCATATGACATATTTAATGTCACAGGATTTTAGGGTATTTTGGTATATTACATACATTTTTAGTTTAATATTGTAAAATTTAAAAGATTTTTCTATTTTTTAAATATCGTACCTAATCAAATTAAAACATATAAATTGAAGGGAGAAAATAAGTATTACTGTATTATTACTAAAGGATGTGTTACAGTGAATGAGACTGCTCTTCCCTTAACCAGAGGTCTCAGGTTCGAGTCTTGGGTATGAAAAAATCCTTGGTAGGGAGCGCTTCCTCCCGCAAGGGGTCCTAAGCGGCGCGAATCCAGATATAGTCGGGCTCCAATGTGGGTACCGGACACTGGGCGGAAAACCATAAAAAATATTAGTGTATTAAAAAAATCAACAAAAGAAAAAGGAAAGAAGAGGGGAAAGAAAATAAAAGCAGCAAGTAAGTCTACGTAGGAATAGGGAGAGGAAACGGTCCAATTTGTAACGCTCTGTTTGTTGGTTTCGTTGAGAAAGTCGTAACATCCCCTACTCCACGCTCCTTTCTTTACAACTATATATAGACGAAAACTAGAGTTTTTTCAATTCTATTCAATCTTTCTCTCTAGATTTTCTGCATACTTTGGATTTTTAGGTAACTGCATATCACCCAATTCTTTCTTCTTTTGGTTTTATTCTATATTTCAGTCATGATATTCCAAATTCAACATCTGAATATACTGAGTTTATTCATATGGGTTGATTCTAACTTCAAACTCCATTACAGTGATATGTTTTTGTTCTTTTCTTGCTGTTCTAATTTTGTCTGAATTTATCATTTGGAACTATTTAGGGAAAGCGCGTTTCTATTTCGGGGTTTAATATGATTTCTGGGTCTTTGAGAAATTCAGTATGAAGGCAGTTAGGTATATGACTATATGAGGGGAGGAATATTCTTAAATTTCTTCTTAGTTAAAGGATGATTGCTGTAATTTACTTGTACAGAAGAAATTTGAAATTTCTCGTTTTGTTATTACGGAGATGTAAATAGAACCAGATATGCACACTTAATATTCGATATTATTCTTGTAGAAATAGGTCCTTGTTGATTTTGGCTATTTTTTCCGTGTGCACGTGCACTCACCATCTTCCCACTAAACTAGTTATTTTTTTTATATATACACACACATGCACACATCATAAAATTGATCTAATACACACACACACGCTCCAAAAAGGTTCCTGATTGAATACTGAGTTAATCCAAAGGAACATGAATTGATCACTTAGTACTTCTTTCTGTGTAATTTGTATTCATCGGTCCAAATAGATATCCAACGACAACTAGCTTGGAATTAAGGCGTATTAGTTTTATTACATTAGAATTGAATACATGATTTTTGGCTTTTCCATTACTTATTAGTGCTATTTCTCTGTATATTTGTGTGTTTTCCTATCTGAACAAAGCTTGACATTTATTCTCTCTTAATCTTTTAGCTCCTTGCCAATCGTTCGTTGTTCAATACTGTGAACTTTCATTTGTTTAGTTGATAAAAGCAGGGGAATTTCCTCCTTGTACGTGTCTCACAGAGACAAACTAACTATTGTTTCTGTGAACGTGCTTTTAATTTGATCTTGTGTCTTTCTGCAGATACCTGTGCAGTTGCTTCATACCCATAAAAAAATGCACGGTTTTAAGAAATCTCCTTTACATTGGAATGCTAGAAAAAATTCTGCAGATCCTGCATTCCACGGTAAATCTGGGTCAAATCCCTTCGATTCTGATGATGAATCTGACAAGAGGCAAACAGTCAAACCATCAAGGAGAACATCATCAGAGCCTTCTGTAGCGACCCCAAGTTTGAGTTCAAATCCTTTTGATGATGAAGAAATTAAAGAGACTCCTTCACGTGCTTACTCAACTTCGACAGCAAGAAATAAATACAAGAATGATTTCCGGGAGTCTGGAGGTTTTGAAAACCAAACTGTAGAGGAATTGGAAGACTATGCTGTATACAAGGCCGAAGAGACTACAAAGTCTGTTAACGGCTGCCTGAAGATTGCAGAAGAGATGCGTGAGGATGCAACGAATACATTGATCACCTTACATCAACAGGGAGAACAAATTACAAGAACCCATATGACTGCAGCCGACATTGACCATGATCTTAGCAGAGTATTTAGTCCACTCATATCTTTTTTGGTTTTCTGCAAAAGAAGAGACAACTGTGGCCAACAGTATCATCTATGTTATTGGCTTTAATTAACTGCCCATATCTATTATGTCTGATAATTTTGTAAATTATTTCCTGAAGCAACTATCATCTCTTATTTTTTTCTTTGTTTGTTGGGTTCAAGTGATAGTTTCTACTTTCTATTTCATTTGAAGATGAAACTTGTTCGTTTGTCCGATATGCGTCCTTTAGAGGGAAATAGATTTTGGTAAGGGTTTTATTAGATCATAAAGAATCTGCTTTACCCTTTACCTAGACGTCCTCGTCGAGCCTTTAAAGATGTCTCACGAGCTGTAAATTCTTCATTACATGTTTCTTGATTAGGTATATTTTGCATTTAATTGCTTTCTGCAGCTGTTTTGCTATCGTTGCTTGTTATCTTGGGTGACTTAAGTTTGAAATTTTATTTCAGGGTGAAAAACTCGTGGGAAGTCTTGGGGGCATCTTTTCTAAGACTTGGAAGCCAAAGAAGAATCGCGCAATTAGAGGACCCGTTATCACAAGAGGTAACTCATTTAATTTGTTCTTCTTATTCATTTAATATGATTTGATATCTGGATTAAATGTGCACAAGATGCTTAGTAACGGAAAGGTCGTGTCACCTGACAATGATAGCTAGTCTGACACTGTGTTAATGGGGCAGATGATCCAGTTCAAAAAAGGGGGAACCACTTGGAGCTGAGGGAGAAATTAGGATTGAGCTCTGCACCTAAGGCAAGGTCAAGTTCACGAACACCACCCCCAGAACCTGCGAATGCACTGCAGAAAGTTGAGGTATGTGCACATGACTTGATACAAGATAGATAATACTGATTTACAAGAACTGTTTTATGAAGTCGTTGAGTGAGTTATGGAATTGGCGTTGCATGGAGTAGAAAAGTCAAAGTTTCTCCCTATAGCATTGAAAAAGTTAAGATTGAGATTAATATGTGAAGTTTCCTTTGCCAAAAGGCTTTTTCCTTATTCGTTTTGTTTTGTTTTCATCAGCATGGGGTTATAAGAGTTGTCATCTAAACTTTCAAGGATATCATCTTGCAAGCTATTGTCTTTGATTTGTGATACTTTGTCCTTGAAAGTCATTTTCTTGCTAAAATGGGCTTGGAAATGAGGATTTTGTGACTCATGGTAATTTTAGCAAGAGCTAAGAGAGAAATAAAAAGCATAAAAGAAAACAGAAGAAATATGCCGTTGTCATTTGTTCACTTTCCGTGTCTACCAACTCCATTCTGAAATCATTAAAAACCATGTAAAGTGAAAATAGGATTTGTGGCATTTTTAAAGCAGTTATTATAGTCTGCTTCGGGTTATTGTGCTTTCACATCCCATTTTGTAGATGTGGCTCTCGGATGTAAGAAAGTCAGATCCACAATCCAAGTGTATGTATTGCATGAATTTTAATTTAAAGCATATTTGTCCAAAGTGGGGGTTGAATATGTGTAATTATGCATGATCAACCGTACCCGTGATTGCACAATAACAACCCTGATGGATTAAAAGAATTATGTAGAAGTGACAATGTGTTTACGTGTCTGATTTTTTTTTTCCTTTCTTTAATTCTATTTTATGATATTTTCGTTTTGGTATTTAGATAATAAAATTTTCTCTCTGCAAAGTTAAATGAGGAAATACTAACTAATTTGTTATATACTCTTAATCATCAATGTTTCAACTGGTAAATTGCCACTTCAAATGAAAAGGCGAAAATGCTGGAAAAGTGGTGGCAAAGTGATGAAAGATGCAGAAAGCCACAGACCTAAGTGTGACCAAAACTAATCAATAGGGTATCCTGCATATTGGGTAGTTGTAGTTTTAGTGTGTATGTGAATCTCGGGAACTTCCTCATTTTATTTTTAGTTCCTTATTTCTAACTCGGATATTCACTGAAAACTTGTTTGGTGAGATAGAAATATAATTCTAGAAACTCAACTTCTCCCGAACTTCATTTAAATGATGAGTAAGGAAATGTGAACGGAGGAAAAAGAATAGTGGATCTAACTGGAGGAAATATCCACTTGCTTTTGGAAGAGTGACTTCTATTTGTCTTCACGAAGGGAAGAAACAACAACAACTACCCAGTATAGTCCCACAGGGTGGGGTCTGGGGAGGGTAATATGTACGCAGGTCTTACCCCCCTGCCCGATAGAGGAGGGAGGCTGTTTCCAATCGACCCTCGGCGCAAGGACAAGAATAGAAAAAACAAAACAAAAACAAAGAGTACAAGCATTAGTGATGTTAGCATAAATCACATAAATATATGAGTAAACAAAGACCATAAATAACCTGGCATATAGAAGGACAAGATATACAGGAACAAAACATAGGGCATTAGTAAAACCATACAATAAGAAAATGGCATGTCATACAATATATCAAGCCTATATGGGTGGACCCACCACACCCCGGCCCTACCCCGTGGAAGGAGAGCGTGTAATACTAGAAGGCCCTATCCTACAACCCTGATACTAGACCTCCAAGCGTTCCTATCAAGGGTCATGTCCTCGAGAATCCGCATCTCGACCATATCCCGCCTAATTACCTATCCCCAGAACCTCTTAGGCCTCCCTCTGCCTCGCCTCGCACCGACCACCGCTAGCCTCTCACAACTTCTCACCGGGGCATCGAGGCTTCTCCTCCGCACATGCCCGAACCACCTGAGTCTTGCTTCTCGCAGCTTCTCATCCACTGGGGCCACCCCCACCTTCTCCCGAATAGCTTCATTCCTAACCCTATTTAACCTGGTGAGCCCGCACATCTACCTGAGCATCCTCATCTCTGCGACCTTCATTCTCTGAACATGGGAGTTCTTCACCGGCCAGCACTCCGCTCCGTACAGCATGGCAGGTCTTACCATAGCTCTATAAAACCTCCCCTTGAGTTTCTGTGGCACTTTTTTGTCACACAGGACTCCCGAAGCAAGCCTCCATTTCGACCACCCGGCCCCTATACGGTGAGTGACATCCCCGTCAATCTCTCCGTCCCCCTGAATTACCGACCCAAGATATCTGAAACTGTCCTTCTTGACGATGACCTGGGAACCGAGCTTCACTTCCCTTCCAGCTTCATCTTCGCTCCGCTCGGCGCTAAACTTGCACTCGAGGTATTCAGTCTTAGACCTGCTTAGTTTGAAACCCTTTGACTCGAGGGTCCGTCTCCAAACTTCCAACCTTTCGTTAACCCCGACTCTCGTCTCGTCTATCAAGACAATGTCGTCAGCGAATAGCATACACCAAGGCACATCCCCTTGGATATGACGGGTTAGAGCATCCATCACCAAAGCAAATAAGAGAGGGCTGAGCGCAGATCCTTGGTGAAGCCCCATAACCACCGGGAAGTGGTCTGAGTCGCCACCCACCGTTCTAACCCTAGTCTTAGCTCCATCGTACATGTCCTTGATTACTCTGATGTAGGCTTCCGGCACGCTCTTCGCCTCCAGGCACCTCCATAGCACCTCCCTTGGGACCTTGTCATACGCCTTCTCCAAGTCGACGAACACCATGTGCATGTCCTTTTTCTTATCCCTGAACTGTTCCACCAATCTCCTGACAAGGTGGATAGCTTCTGTAATGGAGCGGCCCGGCATGAAATCGAATTGGTTCACGGATATAGACGCCATCCCCCTCACCCTAGCCTCAATCACCAGCTCCCAGACTTTCATGGCGTGGCTTAGTAATTTGATACCCCTATAGTTGTTACAACATTGGATATCCCCTTTGTTCTTATACACGGGCACAACTGTGCTCCACCTCCACTCCTCTGGCATCTTCTTCGTCCTGAAGATCACATTGAACAACCTGGCCAACCACTCGACTCCTGTCCTACCCATGCATTTCCAAAACTCCACCGGAATTTCGTCGGGCCCGGCCGCTCGACCCCTACTCTTCCTACGCAAAGCCCCACGACCTCCTCCACCCTAATGCGTCTATAGAACCCAAGGTCCTTATGACAGTTAGAATATCTCAGCTCCCCTAGGTCTACGTCTTGATCCCCCTCCTCGTTTAGCAGGTCTCGAAAATACGCTTGCCACCTCTGCTTAACTAGGGCCTCCCCTATCAGAACTCGACCATCCTCGTGCTTGATGCACCTAACCTGGTCCAGGTCCCGCGCTTTTTTCTCCCTCACTTTAGCCAGCCTGAATAACTTCTTGTCCCCGCCTTTCTCCTCTAATTCCTCGTACATGCGACTAAACGCCGCGTTTTTAGCTTCTGAGATCGCCAGCTTTGCCTCTTTTCTCGCCACCTTATAGCGCTCCTTGTACACTCTCCTATCCTCCTCGCTCATACTCTCTGCAATCCTAGCAAACGACGCCTTCTT